>BGPR01031851.1:0-17813 GCA_013235015.1 Araneus ventricosus | reverse complement strand
TTTAGCTTCATACACTATATGTGCCATTTTGCTTAACACCTTTAGCTTCATACACTATATGTGACATTTTGCTTAACACCTTAAGCTTCTTGCGCTATATATGTGCTTAACATCTCCAGATTTGATTTCATTTTACATGACATTATGTCTACAGGATGACCCAATAGCTTATTCATGAAACCAATAGAGATTGGAATACACTTCCAAGTGGAAAAATGTTTTAAATGACAAAAATTATATATTACGTTGTTTGAGCTAATAAATGTACTGCTGAAAAAATTACAAAGTCGGAAAATTTTATACAGTCCAACGGTTCTATTAGTCGTATTTATTAAAATATTATTGGCACACTAACATTTTTAACCAAAACCGTTTTACTCTTCTTCTGTGATTAAAACTGACTGTGTTGAATATCCCTATTTAAACCATTTCAATGGCCATCTTGAGTTAGTAACGACAAGTATGAATCTATAGAAGTAAAAATATCAATATTACATCAGCACTATCAGTAAAAATATCGTAGCAAAAGAATAAATGGGGCAAAATTGAATAATTGTAAAAAAAAAACCCATAATAATGAATTTTGAAGAAACATTGCTTGGCAATATTGTAAATATTCCAACATAGTTAAAATATAGTTCTATACTTTTTCTACACTTTGTTTAATGATTCAACATTGAACACATGCTGCCATTTACTCCTATAAGCATACATAGAAATCAAACCAAAATCTTAATATGCAATTAGAAAAAATTTGTAGAGTGCAGTAGGAAGTGAGGTATAATTATGTTATACATTCTTGTCTGCTATATAGGAAAAGAAAGAAAAAGTTTTATTAAAATAAACTGTGCCTAAGGTGTTTTTTGTTGTTTTAAAATTTGACCAAAAAAAAAAGTAGACTTGAGGTTGGGACATTTTTCTCGCCTGAAAAGTGAAGGTGTGAAAAGTTGAGGATGCTCTGGTTTTGAGGATACTCTTTGAGCAAAAAAAATTAAATATCGTGATTTTTATAGCACAACATTGTAAAAATATATAGCAGAATATTGCAATAGAACTATCTTCATGACTAGAAAAGCAATCTAGCTGTTTTGAATCAGAAACTTTAATGTATGTAAAATGTTCAATATTGTCATTCTTCCAGTAGAATTCTGGCCATGATATCAAACGATTTTTCATTGTTGTGTTATTAAAGAAGCAAAACTTGGATTATTTGAAAAATAATCATTCATTATTGTTCAAAATACTTACAAAAATTTTGTCCTCCCTCCCCTCAGTCACTCCTCCCTTAAAATTGTACAATTTCTTTTCCTGTGGTAACTGTTGATTTTCTGGGCGAAAAAAATGAAAATTCCATTAAATGAAATTAATAACAACCGTTTCAGTACTATTTGTAGATATATCTAAAATCAACATTAAGACTTGATTATGAAATTCCATCTTAATTCAAGGTCAAAATATAGCAGGAAATTGAAATGGTAATAGAGTGAATTATTTAACTAAAAATAGGTAAGTGGTCTTAATAATTTCTTGGCCTCAAAACCTGAGGGTTTCAGATTTGAAACATAAAACTGTGTATGTGAGCCTTTTGCACGAAAATTTTGGAGGGGAAGGGGGATCGTGTGCATCTAACCGTGATTTAACATTACAAAGGCTTTACCAAAATTGCTGTCATGTTGCTTCAAAATGAGATATTAGTACAACTAAAATTAAATTAAAACAGTTGTAGTTGAGCTACATTTTACCAGTTATTGTGCTTTTATCTTTGAATGAGAAATGCAAGGACTGCCATCTTTTTATAATTTACAAATTTTAGTTTATGATTTTAAAAGACAGCAAAATTTTGACATTTAAATGGTATTGCATCGAAGAATTGGTTAAATACCGAACAGAACGACTTCAAACACTGTTTGTGTAGGATTTATAATAATGCTAGTATAATGGATTTCATGGAAGCGTAACGTAACTGATTTTGACTTATCTTTTCATATTTATAGAGTAGGTTTTAATTTAAAGATGGAGTGGGCATCTGCTGGTCGTTTGATGTGGATTTTTATGAAGAAAATGGTTCCATTTTTCTCTCTCTCTTTTATTCCTCCCCTTAATTGCAAAACCCAACATTGGGTGGAACTTTGTGGCATTGCTCCTTCTACATGCAGAACATAAATCTCGCAAGTAGTTTCAAAAGCAAATGACATTGAAAATGTTCAGTTTTTTTTCCACTTGACATTCTATTTTAATGAGATGAAAATACACAAAATTCAATCAAATTAAAAAATCAAAATCCACTCTGGTAGAGCATAAAATTCTCTTTCAAATAATATAGAACATTTTGCCAACACATTTTATTTTTGGTGCATTTTTACATTGAGAAAAAAACGCTCATGAATTATTACTCATTCTTCAAGACTGCAAACAATATGTTTTATATACACCAAGATAAGGAGCACCTTGCTACATATTACTAACTATGTTCAACAGCCTCTAGCATTGATGACAGAACGCCGCCCCATGCCCCCATACCGTTGATGGCAGCAGATATTCTTATAGGCATGGGCTCTACAGTTGTTCAAACCGTTGAGGAAGTTGCCCCTATTAACAAAATACAACTATTGATTCCTTCAAACTAGATGGTGGTGTTTTGCGTACTCTTACCCTCCTTTCCCTTACAAGACAAAATTTAAAAACCAATTTAGCCACCTGAAAAAGAAAATTTTTGAAGTAAATTAAAATATAACTAAAGAAGAAACAAACAAATAACAGAATAAAAACAAAGATGGCATAACAGAATAATAACAGAAGTTTCTATGGTGTCACTAGAAAGATTTTGTGTTGAGGAATATTTTTTTTGAGTCTATTGTTTGACCATGATCATATTATGCTGATATTAAAATTCCATATTCAAACTTGGATTTCGATATAACTAAACTAAAATAATCTGAGTAGGGGAAAGCTTTTTAACAGTGAATCGGGTTTATAATATCAACGCTTGTGCTGTAAGGGGGAAGTCGAAGTTCGAGTGAGTGGTGTTCCTCAGTGGCGGCGACAGGAGATTATAAGTGGGGGAGGGCAAAAAATTTATAGATAAATAGAAGTCCCGGAAATATTAAGTGTAAACAATAAAATTAAAAAATTTAGTTAGAAAATGGTTAGTTTTGCATATTTTCTGAGAGAACTTGAATATAGAGAAGTAAAAGTTGTGAGTTTATCAATTTAACTGGCACTTTTATGAGATTTTGATGAATACTATGCAAGGTGGTCATAAATAATTGAACCCATTTCAAAAATTAATAAAAATATCCTGATAATTTTACAACTACGTTTTATTAATGAGAGAGCAGGGTTCGTACGCGTCCTTACAAGTCCTTAAAAGTCCGTACTTTTACATTTAGTCCTTAAAAGTCCTTACAAATCCTTCTTTTTAAGCCCCATTTTTGAAAAGTCCTTGAAAGTCCTTACTTTTTGCCCCCTCAGGTAGAGCAAAATACATGCAGTATTTAGAAAGTGAAAGATCCAAAGAAAAGACTGAAACGAAAAGCTCTAGGAGGAAATAGATTTTTTTTAAAACAAAAGAAAATGTTCCAAACCAAATACACCAAACAAATGGGGAAACAATTGATTTAGCTAATGAGGCTGAAAAGTCAAAGGACATAAATTTATTTATTCAATCGCATGAACTAAGAAAAACAATTATTGAAAAGAAATTAAAATAAATACCTTGGGTGTAAAATTGAATGAAAAAAGTTTGGAATTTTAATTTGGGATATTTAATTTGATTACCAGTTTCATGGTTTTTTTCATCAATTTATTAACTCATATTCTTAAGAATTTTTGTTGTGTTAAATTTGTAATGTATCTTCTATCTATGTTTTATATTATACTTTATCATCTAATAGGTTGAATTTGCAAAAATGAGACATTTTTTTTAAAAAATGCGTGCGACAATTCGTTAAGTTTATTCAATTTAGAGGTCCTTATTTTTTGGTTTTTTAAGTCCTTAAAAGTCATTGATTTTCTTTTAAGGAAATGTATATGAACCCTGGAGAGGCAATACAGTTTTTTTTTCTTTTTTCAAATAGGTGGCGTGCCATTACAACTTTCTAAATTTTCTACAGTGAAAGATTTCCATACGCAGTTGCTACCGATCAGCAGAAGCCGATGCGCGTTTTCTGGTTTCCTTTTTTAGTTTTTCTTGAATATCTCAAAAAATATTCAGTTTTCACACTACATGTGAATTAACAAATTAAAGGGCGTAAAATTTCCCACAAATACATGCTTTTTTTTTCTTCTAGCTTTAAAAGTTTCGCAGATAATGGCTCTCAAAAATGGGAGATAATTTACGACCCCCTACACCACCATAACGGCACGTTACCTATCTGGAAAAAAAAAACTTTTTAAAACTGAGCTCTCTTTTATAATGAGCCATAATTTAGGACCACTCTGTATAATTGTCCCCAATGAAATAATTTAACATGCATTACAATTAAACCGAAATAATTTAAGAATTCTCAGATGGTCGGTCATAACTTCATTAAAAAAGAATGGCTTGTTTAAATTAAAGCGAAAAAGTGATAATTTACTAAAATCCAACGAATTCCTAAAATCCAATTAATAGAATATTAGGAAAAATCAAATAATTTGAATTGCTTGTGCTAAATAATAATATTTAAACAGATATTCAAAGCAATGAAATTAATCACGTTACATAAAGTAAGTAAGTAGAAAATAAGCTTCTCCAAGTCATAAGTTTAGTCTTACCGTTTTAAAATAACATTAAGCACCTTTGCTTTTGCCTAGAGTAGACTTCCACGCAATCATCCATGTCGAGTCCATTTTTTCAATACCCAACATTCCCAAGTGTGAAGCATTGAATTTCTCAAATAACGATGAATAATTCTTGTTCCAACAGGAAAAAACACATTAACACTGATAGCAATTTCCACGGTTCTAGGCATTTCAAAACATTCGGCTTTAAATTCTCGCGAATGTCAGAGGGTTAATTGAAAATCAAGCACCAGTGATCACTTATGTAATTTTCCTAGACATTGTTGCTTTTTTATAAATCCTAATTCTGGGTTGGTAAAATAAAATAAAAATTTAATTTTACCTTCAAAAAGTGGGGGAGCAGTTGCGGGGGGGCGGCCCGCGCGAGTCGCCGCCACTGGTGTTCCTTATATTTTGGTTACTCAGTGCATGGATTCTGCAAGAAATTTGTTCAAATTACAGATTTTATTTTTCAAGGGACTGAAAGAGATTTAAAAAGCGATGACGAGACACAGGGTGACCCTTTAGTACGTTTGGGACTGAAGGCCAGCAAGTACTGTCCTACCGCCAGGAGAAAACCCCTGCACAGGGTTGCCGCAAGTGGACGAGTCGAAGAAAGGAGGTAAACGGGTATGAAATCAACCGCAACATTTGGCGAACTAAGCGCAATTCTTAAGGCGACAATTCGTTCTCGACCGTAGTACAAAGCGAAACGAGATTTCTGTTGGTTCTATCCGAGGCCGTGCGCAAAAATCCAAAGTCTTTTACTTTTTGCGCACGGACTCGTTCTATTTCAGCCAAATGAAATAAAGTCCTTTCCTTCACCCCTAAAATGCAGTGGAACATCCCGTTTCCATAACGCCCGCCACAGGCATGTCTGATGTCTAGTGTTTTTCTCGTGGCGGTAATTAGGAGGATCAGCCGTAGATGCGAGCTTGATGCGCGTTAACCGCTTAACTTAACAGCCCGAGAATACTCGTGCATCGAATTATCGAAATTTTAGTCTTATAAACTAAAATTGAATCACTAATTAGCTTTATAATTTGACACAAAAATATGTAGGATCCATAAACATCTGAAGTATCCTATGCTTTCTTAGATGAATGAAAACGACAGCCCCTTTCCAAAACAGGAGGGGTCATCTTATTAGATAGCAAAGAAAATTATTAACTTAAGTGGTTAAGCTTTTCTGACCACGGTTCCAAATTAAGTTCCTTGAGGTCAAACCCCCTCCTGCTAAAGTAGTGGGGAAGTTTTGATAGAGTTCGGTTGAGGTGTCGTTCTTTTCATCTGACCACGGTTCTAAATTAATTGGTATGTCTCCTAATAGTCATCGGGATAAAATGGGACTTTAATCTAACTAAATCAAGCTAATAAGTTAATCTCAAAAGAAATGATTGTCATAATTTAGAAATCTTGTATTTTTCTTTTTTAGTTCATTTTCACATGGAAGTATTATAATCACTTTTGGACGCCGCCATTCATTTGATAAAATGGGTGTACAAAATATAAATTAATATTTACAAAAGGATTTAAAATATTTTTGTATTTTTAAGTCATCATTTGTCCCGCATCCTTTTTTATCCCGCAAATCTTTAGTCGCAAGTAAAATCGTTGCATTTCAGCATCACAAAGTTCACTTTATGTTTATTGAGTAAAACTAAATCCAAAGTATTATCAAGCTTATCGATTACATCACAGTCTGAGTTATCAGATCTAAAATTGTGTCTGCGTACTGATTTATTAGATTCTGTGAAACGATTTATGACAAAGGTTTTTTTTAAAAAAAAATCTCTCAGATAATGGGTAGTTTTAAAATAATTTATCAATTTTATATTAACATCATTCAGCATTATTTTAATGAAAGAGATTCTGAGAGTTGATTCCTTACGCAATTTTTATCAAAAATCGAAACTTTTTATAATGAAACAAAATCTTTAGAATAAAAAAAATGAAGCGTTTTTAGTTTTTGTTGACATCTTGCTTTGATAACCATCTTTAAAAATCGAAATTGCTCTTAAAGTTACGAAATATGTCTCAAAAACAGATTCTCAAAATAAACATTACATTATTCACTTCAAAACATTTAAAACTTAAAGTTACTCCTGATATATCACATTATCACATAGCTTGCATTTCCGTAAAAGTCGTTAAGAAACTAGGAAGAGCTGAATATGGAGCGTCATATTTTTCTCCTTTCATGGTGAGCAATTAATTTATGACATAATACTAATAATTCTTTGCATTTATTAAGTTTCTTTTTCACAAAAATTGTTGCAGTGTTTAAATTACGAAAGCTATATTTACAATTATTTGAACAAATCGACAGTTATTTCTCATAAAAAAGCCTTGTTTAATATTAAAATGTTTTTACGTGTTTAACAGACAGAATATGGAGCATCATATTTTTCTCCTTTCATGGTGAGCAATTAATTTATGACATAATACTATTAATTCTTTGCTTTTGTTAAGTTTCATTTTCACAAAAATTGTTGCAGTGTTTAAATTACTAAAGCTATATTTACAATTATTTGAAGAAATCGACAGTTATTTCACATATTTTTTTTTGTTTTATATTAAAATGGTTCATGTATTTAAAGTGAAGTAAATCCATGATTTAACAGAATATGATTTTGGGGTTTTATTTCGTGCTTTTAATAATATGGAAGCATTTTTTCGCTCTTCTAATTCGCAATTATGAGAAGTATGTTATGTTATTAATATGGTATGTGCATTAAATAGTTTATATTTACTTTATACAGATCAATCTCAAGTGTGATATCCTTTTTAAAATAATATTCATAACGACGGATAAAAATTTGAGGGGACAGTTTTTTCCACCATTCGTCCGTTTCATCAAGAGTATACAGCTATTAATTTTTTTTTAAACTGCATAATTTAATCGTAGAAAGGTTTGTTTATAACAGTCTGAAAAAAATCAATAAGTTCCTACATTTTAAAATGATGAAAATCATTCTTTGACCTGCTACACAAAAGTAATATACGATATTCACAAGATCGTAAAAACATCTGAACAAAAGTGTAGAATATCGTGAGCTGTCTATCAAAACATCGATTAATGCAAGTTTTCAGAAATGATTTTTTTATAATTTATTCCTTTTGCAGGTATATGGAATTAATAAATATTATTTATTTATGTCTGATAGAACGTGAATGCAGAAATTAAAGAAGTAACCTTCCTTAAGTGCAAATTCGTGTTCTTATCTGACTTCTTATATTTTTCATTAATTAATTTCCAATAATTAATATTTCAAGAAACGTACGTAAAAAGCGTAATATCTACTAATAATAAAGGAAAATGAATGTGTGTGTCTGTGTGTTGGTCCTCTACAGGGCAGATCGCTAGACTTAAAGCTACGAAATTTGGCACGAACATTCTTTGGAGGGTGGGAATGTGCACCTCGGAGCAGGTTTTTTTATTTTTAATTATAATTTTAATTAATTAAAAATTAAGCGACATTACCTTTTCAATGATATCAATTAAGTTGCAGTACAATTTTTTTTCTAATTTTAATAACCTTTTAAAAATATTTTTTGGCATAATTACAACAATACTTTTCAATATTGCAACGCATTTCAAACCGTTTCATTGCGTGTTTCTCTACCATTGTTGAAAGCTTAGAAAATATCTTACTGGATTTTACTACTTTCTTCTTTCATTTGATAAATTTTTCTGTGAAATCTGTAAAGGAAGTCTTCAAGATAGTTAGTATATAATGAAATAATCCAGTAAACTGAAAGATTACCGTTGCTATGTTTTAATTCTTTTTATCACCGTGTTTTATGCCAACTAGCATGCTTCTGGACGTAAAATGTGCCGCGCCAATGTAATTTTGAAATCAACTGCGTATTTTACGTTAATGTAGACAAGTAATAGAAAAAGAGTGCAATGCTACGAAATGAACACAGGTTAAATGTCTATAGCAATTTGAAGTTTTAAACTACTTTTTAAGGGTACCATGAATATAAAGTTATTTATAACTGACTCAGTTAAAATTTTATTTCTGGAGATTAAGCTGGTCGCCGAAGGCGTCTAGTAATTAATAAAAGAGTTTGTTAAAATATTAATTCATAGTAGTAATTGCGGACTAGTCTCTATTCAAATAAACAATTTTGAGAAACTTTGTCGATTGAAAAGAAATTATGATTTAAATAAAGATTCTATTAACCAATTTTTCGATTATTTGAGGTGATTACTATTCCAATCCGATCAAATAATCGAGGTTCTACAGAATGCAGCGTCGGCCATCTGGGGGAGGAAGAGGGTGCTTAAAAAACCATTAAGAAATGAACGCTTACTTTTTTTTCCCCTTCTATTTTTACATTTTAAAAAACTAAAGATGGAGCAAAACTTAAACATTTCAGAAGACTTCTCTGAAAAAATAATTAGAAGAAAAAGTTTATATTACGAACTAGCAGAAGATAAAGCTATACAAAATTCAATAGTGGAATTTAAATATCAGTTTTTTTTTTTTAAAGTTGTGATTGACATATAATAGTAAAAATCGACGAAAGATTTAAAAATATACCAATGCTATTTCTAATTTTAAACTAATCACTGATATATTAACGATAAACAAGTAATATAAAAAAAAAATTTAAGTCAATTCCTACTTATGTCAACAAAGAAAAATTTTATTTTAGAAATTTTTTCTCCCATATAAAACTAAAATTAATTAATTAAATTTAAATAAAGAATTGATATTTGAAAAAAGTGTATTAACATGAAGTGTCATCCACTACAAGTTTAAAAAAATGTATTTGAACTTGAGTGCATGAAAAAAAAGTATTTTATTAAACGATTGAACATTTGAACAAGATAAATATTTATAGGGAGAGTGTGAACTAATAGTAGGAATTGAAAAAAAGAAGGACTGGAAACCCTTTTAAAGAATTTCGCAGAATTTTATAATGAAGATGTGAATGAAGATTTAATCCCGGGAATGAATTTTTTAAGAGCACTGATATTGGACCAAAAAGATTTAAATAGCACGCAAAACGTTTTGAAATACATATTAAATAATAATTGTAATTAACTTTTTCAAATTTACTAACAGTATGTAAATTATTATTATTATTATTTACCTTACCAGTTACCATTGCAAGTGTAGAACATTTTTTCGGTAAATTAAAATTAATTGACAATCATTTCCGATCAAGTATCAGTGAGGATCCCTTAAATTCTCTGGCGATTTTAACCATTGAAAAGGAAACTGCTAAAAATTCCAATTTTCCGAATATGATAAATGTATATACTGACAAAAAATCGCATGTTTAAAAAATTACATTTTCATCAAATATATTTAATGTTTATTTTAAATCCATTTATTTTTGTCTTTGAAAAAATATTTTAGGGCCCCCAAAGATTTTTGCACCGGGCCCCTTTGTAGTAATGGCCAGTTCTGACTGTATGCAAGTGGGTTTGTGAACACGATAACTCAAAAACGCAACAAGCTAAAAGGATGGAATTTGGCATATGATTTTATTACAAGGATTGTAGATGTGTATAATGTTTTGCACCAAGACCGTTAAGAGATTGGTTTCCTTTTTGTTTGTCTATTCGCGTGTATGTGATGGCCATAATTCACAAACGCAACAAGCTAGATGCATGAATTTTAGAATGTGATCTTTACACTCTAATTGCCGATCTGTGTCTAATTTTGATTAAATCCATCAAAGGCTAGGCTATCTGTTCATGTGTACGCTCTGGTTTCTCTTCTGTGTCTTGTTTGTCCATGTCGAGGTGAACTAACTCATACTCACCAAATTGATAACTCAAAAACACAGCAAACAAGTTAATGAAAATTAAGTATATGGTCTTTCCCCCTCGATCCTTGACCTATTTTAGATCTGTATTAAGTCTTGGACCGGATCGGTCAACAGAAAGAGTTTCAAACTGCATATTCCATTTTCTTCACTACACTACTAAGCTGAAAACAAAACTCGTTATCTATACTTATAAAAGTCAATGTTTGCGTGTGTGTCTGTATGTGCAATGTCCAGACGAATCTATCACACTTACAGCCATGAAATTTGGCACATAGGTAGTCGTAATAGTGACTCAATGCAACTCGAAGCCGGAATTTTAAAATTTAATCTAGAAAATTTTTTATTTAATGTTTTGTGTTGTTTTGGGTCGTTTTTGACACGTTTACGGCTGTAGTATCTTTTCTAATGATAGTTGAAAAGCTATCAATGCACCATCGTATAGAACAAACAATGCTTGTTCTAATGAAGTTTGTTTTGAAAAAAATTTTTAATATAATTTACTGAATTTTGAGAAATTTTTAGATAATTGTCACTTTTCATTTATGTTTTTAACTTTCAATTTTTATTTTCTTGCATCCTACTTTCTAATAACGCTATGACTTTCAATTTTTTTAGGTATAAACCGGAATGTTTATCCCTGTTTTAAAACAAGATTGGTTAAAATATATTTTTTCCCGATTTTTTATGAATTTTTTTATTGATCAATTAAAAACGTTTTCTCTCGCATATCCGAATCGACAGAGCTTTCGTCCGACCCAAGGTTACTCACAGCTCCCAGAATGCATTTCTACTATCCTATTGGCTGGCGGTATCAAGCGAAAGTCACGTCATACTCTCGCTCATTTTATTGCGTCAGCTAATCTTAATTACTTCATTTTACTGATCCAAGAATCATTTGATTTATTTGTTTTATACGTTTGATAGTCGAGCATATATGCTGATATCTTTAGTTAAAAGAAAATTTTGCGTGCACTGTAACTAAAAATCGAGGGCGAAATCAGTAATATATATATGTTTTGATTTTGTTTTCAAAACTTTTGGCTTTTTTTATTTTGTTGAAGTCATTATGCCACGGGCAACGCCGTGCTCGTACTGCTAGTAGTGTATAAAGTATACGACAAAAGCGAAGGAAAATGGCTCCCTCTAGATTTATCCTATATGCATAAAATAAACATAAAAGGCATTTTGATATTAATATCTTAAAAATACAAAAGAATTTGGGAGGGGGAATACTCCAAATACTAAAAAACCGAGAACCGCTGTATTAAAAAAAATGAAACTGCAAAATAACTAAAAAAATTTCAATCAACATCAATAGTAATTTTTATAATATTATTCTAGGGCAAAATTTTATTTGCTCTCATTTGTTCTGCTAATTGCTTCATCCGGACATTGCTTTATGTTTGAAACAAGGACTTCGCGAGGTATTTCAGAAATAGCACGAGAAGATACTAATTACAAGGAAGATAACTGCAAATGTAAGTAAAATTTTCATATTAACTTTTTTGTTGTCTTGTACACAAACTACACAACTGTGATCGAAAAGTACCCGGAATGCAGTCATAAACCAAAAAAAAGAATAAAGTTATGTGTCAATATTTATTACATATCCTCTAAAATAATCTCCTCCTCCAACTAAAATGCACTTCTGCTAATGTTTTTTCCGATCCTCAAAACATGCCTTAAAATCGTTTTCATGAAAACCCTTCAGGATTCAAGTTTTTTTTTATTGTGTCAATGGACTCAAAGCAGTGATCACGAAAAGGCAGCCGCGGAAATAAGAAAAACTCACAAGGTGCCATATCAGGGGAATACGTAGCTTGTAGAGCCACATTTGTTGACTTTTTTTGTCAAAAATTCACGAATAATAATGGTACTGTGAGAAAGCGCATTATCATGGTGCAAAACCCGTGAATTATCTCGCTAGATTTCAGATAGTTTTAGATTTACGAACTTGTTTAATAATGTCTCTAATTGTGAAACGACGATAACGAAGTACCGATTCTCTGATATGATCGGCATGTTGATGAATAAACGAAGTGGAAGCTTTTGATCACAAGATCGTGATTCATCTATGACGGATTCCTTACCTTCTTGTTTCTGATCAAGAGTCAAAGACTTTTAGCAGCATCTATATAAATATTTCTCTTGTGAGACTCTCAAGAAACGTTTTGTTTAAACATAGGATTTGGCAACATCTATATCAATTGAGGGATCACGTGATTTCACTTTCGTGTCACGTGTCGTTCAGTTTGAACTTTCTCTTCGATGAGTTAATAATGAATCTCAACCGTGCTGTATAATCGAAACAATGAAAGAAGACGAATTCACTGTGCCAATGAATCAACTGAAGAACGTTTTGAAAAATGTTCAGGAAGAAGGAGAAATAATTTATTTCAACATGCTGGGCGTGATGGCAAGAATTAAAAATAAGGTGCGGTCACCAAAATGGAATTTATTTTGGTTGATAGTTTGCCAAATGTGGTAATCTGGAAACTATTTTTTATTTTCTTTTTGGCTAGCTTTTTAACGGTTGACGCGATTATGCCGATCTTGGCGTGAAAACCGCACCGCGTTCTAACGTCTTACGGATTTGATTTTAGTATTCTCTTGATATACCTTGATATTCTTATTAACCATTTTTTTGTACTTCCATAATTTTTTTGCTCGTTTCATTTGAACGTTTAAGTTTTCATCTAAATGCTTACAAAATCAAAAAGAGGCCTTCTTCAAGGCCAGCAAATTTATTCAGTGCTGACTTAAGTTAAAGCATTAGAGGCAAACCTATGCAGCTCAACCATAAATGTTTTTTTTTTTTTGCTAGGATGCAGTGTCGTTATTGTAGCGAGCGAAGCAAGCAGTGTTTGCGTAGCAAACCTTGAAAGATTGCTATGCAATCCTTCTGAGGGTTGACGAGCGTTAGCGAGCAGGGGGTAGAGCCCCCTAGTTTCAATTATTTTTCTAGAAAAAATGGCATTACGGAAAAAGAATTTAATGCATATTTTTTGCTCAGGTGCAATCGCCATTTTAGAAAATCGACAAAGTTGAAATTGTTATCTCATTAAAAACAGATTTCATTTCAGACTATCAAATGAAATTAAATATTGAATGTTGCTAGATATTTATAAAGTTGTTAAAATATTCCATACAAGTATGGAAACGTTTTCTAACATGTATTTATTTTAAATGAAGCAATTTAGCAGTTAAAACATTAGAACTTGAGTGTTTAATTTACATCAGTGTTAATTTTCCTTTTGTCCGATAAAATCAATCTTTGGAATCTTGAGTCTGCATATCTGTCTATTTCTCCATTTTATGTGAACGCTCTTTTAAAAGTGCCATGCAAGATGTGTGCTCATCAAGAAGTAAAATGGAATTTATTAGAAGTAATTTGATATATGCTCGATATCTTAATTATTTCAAATTTCGTCTGATTTTGATGCTGTCTTCGTAACACTGACAAACCTTGAATGGCAAAGATATTCTTAGATACATATAGAAGAATTTTATTGATTTACATTTGGTTGCCTAACACATAAGCAGAACCATTTTCAGACTCACTTATTGGGTTAGCCTTGTTTCAAGTTTGTAAAGATTGAATTTTTTTCGATTTTCCAACTTCCTGATGTGCTAGAATTCTGAAATTATGTACGGTTGTGGGTTGTCGATGGCAATACAATATTTTTAGAAACTAATTATTAGTTAATCATCTAATTTTAATTCTCTGAGTGTGGCGCCATATGGTAGTGAATTAGAGAAAAGGTTGATTTTGAAATTCCATAGTATTTTTAATATTCAATTATGAAATATATTAAAGACCAAAAAGTAGAAAATATGATAAAAATGTTCTCAAAAACAAGCTTTTATTAGTGTCCTAAAACGTAGAAAATAACTTTTTATCAAAAATAAGAATATCAGAACCAAGTCGTGAAAGTTTTAGAAATGAAAACAATACTCCAAAGTGTATATCACACGGAGAGCTATCGAACGCTGTTTTCGTCAGCGTGAGCGCAATGCCACTTACCAAAAAGGTTTGTAGCACGATACTGACGATTTTCCGTCTGCATCGTGTGCGCTTTCAAGCCGGTTGAATACAGTCCACGATTTCCATCATCTTGTCTGACCGGCCACGTGCTACACCCTTTTTTGATGAGTGGAATTTTGCTCATGCTGACGAAAACAGTTTACTATAGCTCTCCGTGTGATATACGCTTAAAGAAATAAAGCCACAATGAATTCCTAAACCTTCATTAAAGTTTGGAAATGTAACAGATGAAAAGAAATAGGCATTTTTTTTAAATATTGTGTACTTTCAGACTAGCAATTTTGAATCCTCATGCGAATAACTTTTAATCAGCAATTTTGAATCCTAATGCGAATAACTTTTATTCAGGTATTTTGAATCCTAATGCGAATAACTTTTAATCAGGTATTTTGAATCCGAGACCAGCAGACTGCGAAGAAGTACTGAAGAACGGCAACACTGGCAGTGGAGTGTACATCATTTGGCCCAAAAGTAGAATGCTGAAGTGCGAAACATTGAAAGTCTATTGTGATATGGAGACAACTGGTGAAGGATGGACGGTATACTAGATTCTTATATCATGATATTTTGATGATAATTCATTTTAAGACGAGTCGCTTACAAGTTACGTACAGTCCCAGATAGCATGTACACTTGCAGCAAGTGTGATTTTTCTTGACATTAGCTTGTTATGACAACTTGATGCGGCAACATTGCAGCAAACTTCCTGCAAAATAGCAAAGCAAAATCGACCAACACACTTGCAAAACAAGTTTGTTGTGAAGTTGTTATGACAAACTTCACACCAGAATTTCAAAACTAGTTTGCTGCGAAGTTGATACAGTCTGGTTTTGATCTTTGTCTCTGTTTTAAAAAAACATCCTATTTTTAATAGCATATCCTAGACCGTCCTTCTTTTTATTAATTCAATAAATCAATGATAATTTGTAAAAAGCTAACTAGTTTTTTTTATAAAAAAAATTGAAAAATTCTCCATCTTCTCACTAAATATAGAACTCGCATTTTAAAGAAAACTATATATCGCCTTTTTCTTAATGTTGAAATTTTAACGTTCATAAACAAAATTAAACCTAAAAAACAGTCAATGTTTGTTGAAAAATAATAATTTACATTTTGTCCCATATTTTTAAAAGTAATCACTTTTGACCCCTAATTTCATAATTTATTCTACTAGTAAAATGTAGTTATTAGTGAAAAATCGCTCGCTCTTTGACTTCAAATCATATTCTCAACTCAAAATTTAAAAAAATTAATGAAATCAAGAAAACAGTTTAAAATAAAACGCGTAGATGCACGATCTATTAGCGCAATCTATCTTCTCTTATGAGAGTCCAGCTGACTGAGTGGCTAAGGCGACTGGGTATGAATTTGGTTGTCGGGGTTGGAATCCAAGGTTTGTCTGCGTGCTCTGTTTTTGCTACAGTTTGCAATGAGCTTGACGCGACAAGCTTGCTGTAAGTTCGACGCGCGGTGACTAACTCGTTTGTAATAACTTGTTTCAAGCTTGCATTCTTGCTTGCCGTTTAAAACTTGCTGCAAGCTTGCAAATTTGCAGAGAAAGATCGCTGCAAACTAAAATTGCTATCTAGGGTTATACCACTAAGTTCAAAAAGTTCAGAACTTATTTTATTACGGAAGAATGAATACAGATAGAACCTGTTCTCTGTGTGTTTGGCGTTTTCTTCAAAGTAACTATGTATTTTTGGCATCTTAATACAAAGATATAAAGGCAGCTTACAAGTCTCCTTTTGTCCCTTCCTCCTGTTCCTTCGTCGCTGCATTTCTTCGAAACTTGAGAATTGTTGCTCCTTAAGAAAATTCTTCACGTCAGTCACATGGGGCAGGAAGTAAACGGAATGCGAGGCTTTGACAGGTAATTTGACATCAGGAGGGATCTGTGAGCTAGCACCTTATCGTGATGGAGCACTCACAGTTTTGAATGCGGATAGGGTGATCACGAGCTACGCGCATGCTCTTTACAATCGCGGGAAAAAACGAATCACCCAGTATTTTTTTGCTATCGTCAATCAGAAATTTTTTAAAAGTTACTAAATTTCAAAAAAATAACGTCTACTAAACGATTCCCTATCTAAAAATTTCATAAGGGGTCGTCTACAAATTTCTAATTGCACTAACTTCAAAATTTCCAATGGTAACACCCTTTTATCAATGGATCTCAAAACTGCATCAAAAGTTATGCTCGGATACTAAATTTTATCATTCAAACCTTATTTGTTTCGAAATTATAAGCAAATAAAATTTTGTGTCTAATGTTAAAGAAAAATTTTGAATTTTTGTTGATATCTTGAGATATAATATAGTTATTGACCTAGAACTTTTTCGATGTAATAGTATGAAGTAATATACACATTCTGCACTTATACTTTTGATTTTAAAATAATTTTGAACACAGGAAATATTTTATTAAATTTGATGTTTAAAAATTTTAGAGTGGCAACACCCAAATTTTAACAGTAATCGACACAGAAGACTATTTAATAAGCCCGTGCAAAATTTTAGCTTATTCGGAAAAGTAGTTTTTTAGTTGCATTAAATTTTCTATTTTCTCTGTAAAACGATGCACTTAGGGGACTGTCCCATATATTTAAAAAAGGTAACATGTTCTTTTTATTTAGTAACTAGCATTACCCTCACGCCGTTGCCCGTGTCATCCTGAATTTCAACAAATTTTTTTAAAAGCTTACAATCTTCAGCTTCAGGTTTAAACTTTGAGCCATGACGTCACGTGGTTTCGACAAAATACATGCTGGGAATAGAACACTGCGACCTTGGTTACGAAGAATGAAGGAGGGAAAAAATGGAACGAAAATATTTTAACACTTCAGAAAAAAATTAATTAATATTCACCTAAAAAGATGCTTTATCCGTTCTTGTTTTAAATCATATGGGAATATTCCATTCATTACCTCAAAAAAATCAAAGAAATAACGTTATTAGAACGGGGGATGCAGTAAATTTAAATACGAAAACAAAATTTTGTCGGCAAAACTGACTATTTCTTAAATTTTTTTCAAAATTCAGTAAATTAGTTTGAAGCTCATAACAAATTTCATTAGAAAGAAAATTGTTTGTTTTATCCAATAGTGCATTGATTGTTTTTCAACTATCATTAGAGAAGATACTACAGCCGTAAACGTGCCGAAAATGACCCAAAACAACACAAAACATTAAATAAAAAATTTTCTAGATAAAATTT
>BGPR01031850.1:0-12476 GCA_013235015.1 Araneus ventricosus | reverse complement strand
GTGCTCGCCAAATGTGGCAACCCCCAGGAAGTAGGGTTACAATTTTGCAACCGCGCGGGACATGGCCCGCCAGAACTAGATTTGGTCGAGAGATGGTATGTGATGCAACGCTGAAATAGAATAAACGGCTTTATTATGGATCCTCACTCCGTCATTTCTCGTCAAAGTTCTCACCGCATTCTACAGTCCACGCCTTTTATATTAGTTACCCCGCTATAGTTAGAGCTATCGATAGAACGCAACATATTTAGTTGGTCCGCAGAGCCACAGTGAACTAGAAAATTTCGTAGTTTGGACATATAT
Source organism: Araneus ventricosus (assembly GCA_013235015.1). Lineage (NCBI taxonomy): Eukaryota > Metazoa > Arthropoda > Arachnida > Araneae > Araneidae > Araneus > Araneus ventricosus. Next base: position 12,173 of record BGPR01031850.1, on the reverse strand, counting down.
CTGATAGAAATGTCAACTGATACTGATATAGTGGTGTTAAATCGCAAGAAAGGTAACTTTAAAGGACAATTAACAAAGCTGCATACGTTCATTACGCAAAATTAAAATAATTCAGAGACAGTATTAACAACTCATCTAGAGATTCTGTCAAGAGCTTCAACAAAATTTGAAAAACTTCGAAATGAATTTTATAGAACGGTGCCAGATGACGATTTCGAGGAAGTAGAATCCAGCCTATCCGAGATTGAAGACGACATCTTCCAAATAGAGGTAAGCCTCAAATCTCTACTGCATGAACTTAGATTAAACACGTCTGATTCTAAATCATCGTATGCTAAAGCTATTGATAAAACTGTTTGAATCAAGTTACCAGAAATACCTCTGCCGTTGTTTAATGGTAAAATTGAAGAATGGAATTCCTTTAAGCAGAAATTCTTAAATTTAATAAATGATAATCCTAATTTAAATGAAAATCGAAAAATTATTTACTCTCATGATCAATGAACGAAGCGAAATCGATAGAAACTTCCGAAGATAATTATCAATCCCCTCCTTAAGGCACTAGAAGAGAGATTTGAAAACAAGCGCATAATTGTTGATACTCGCATAAAAAATATCATTAACCATGAAAAAATTGCTCATGAATCCGCGAAAGACTTGCGCAAATTGTTAGACAACATTCATAAAAACTTAAGAGCATTAAAAGTATTGAAATATGATCGCAACGAACTTTCAAAAGTGTTATTAATTAACATAATTTTTCAGAAACTAGACCGTGAAACTCGAAAGCAATTCGAACTTTCCTTGGTAGATAATGAAGTTCCTGACTTCAACGAATTTCTGGAATTCTTGGAAAGAAGATATCAAAAATTTTGAATGTAACTGGACGCAATGTTCCTTTCAAATCGAAACATTCTGATGCTCATGAGCAGATGAATAAAACGAAAACTTTATTTGTAAAATCATCTAACTTTTCTAAGTCTTATATACGGTGTAAAGATGATTCTCATTCTCTGCATAAATGTGAACAATTCTTGCATTTCTCCCCGCAAAAAAGGTATGAAACCGTGCTAGAAAATCATCTTTGCCTAAATTGTTTAAGTTTTCATAAAGTGGCTCAATGCAAATCGAAACACTCTTGTTTCAGTTGCAAAGCTAGCCATCATACTTTATGACACCGTATGCAGGTCTCTGGCGTTAATGATGACTCATCTCCTTCGATGAATGCCAATTCGATTTCTTCATTCGCGAACTCCGACCCTACTGCTTTCGACCCCCTTTGCCTCTTACTTCCTGTTTCAAACGAAAGACAGACAAAAAAGACAGAAAAAAAGAGTAATTTTGGCTACTTCAAATGTTTATGTTTTGGATCATTCTTGAACTGTAAGAAAAGTCAAGGCTCTCATCGAGTCGGGGAGCATGTGTAATCTAATGGCTTCCGATTTCGCCAATACTCTTGGTTTAAAGAAAGAAAAAATAAACATCCCGGTTTCAGGGATCTCCGATACCGCTTTCAATGTAAAAAGAAAAAGTACTTCAACTATTTTGAACTCGGATGGTTCATTTTCTGCAACTCTGGACTTTTTAGTTATTCCAAAAATTACTGATCTAATGCCGTCGACATCCATTTATTTAGAAGAAATAAAAATTCCGTCATATGTGAAATTAGCAGATCCAAATTTCTTCTCACCCGCTCAAGTAGACTTATTGATTGGTGCGGAATTATTCTTTAGCATTTTAAAAGGAAATAGACTGTGCATAAATAATTCGTTACTTCTACAAGAAACTGTGTTTGGACATGTACTGAGCGGAACGGTTGAAGATAAACAAGAAGTACAACACTGCTGTTTAATTTCGCAAGTTGAGATTTTGGATAATTTGGTTAAGAAATTTTGGGAAGTTGAAAATATTACAGACATACCTACATCTAAAAATAAAGAAGAATTAGAATGCGAAAATCATTTTATGCAAACCCATCGTAGGGATAAAGATGGTAAATATATTGCCAGCCTTCCTCTGAAGGAAAATATGCAATTTGGAAATTCAATTCAAATTTCAATTAGATAACTTGTGGAAATGCTTAAAGAACGATGCGAGTATGGCAAATCTCTATTGTAATTTCATGAAGGAATATGAAGAATTGGGGAATATGCAAAAAATAGATAATAGTGACAATGTAAAATATGTGATGCCTCATCACGGTGTTTACAGAGCTGATAGTAGCACAACTCAGTTACGTGTAGTCTTCGATGCCTCTGCTGCATATACTTCCGGTGTATCTTTGAATAACTGTTTACTGAAAGGAGGTGTTATTCAAGATGATTTGTTTTCCATCTCATTAATATTTCGAAATCATAAAGTTGCATTCACCGCTGATGTCAAAAAGATGTACTGGCAGATTTGGGTCAATCCTGATCAGTGTAATTTCCAAAGTGTTCTTTGGAAAAACAGAAGCTGTGAGGAACCTTCCCTTTATAAGCTCCTTACAATTACGTACGGCACCAAATCTGCTCCCTACTTAGCCACTCGAGTGCTAAATCAATTAGCTACCGACGAAAGAAAGAAATTCCCGCTGTAGCTTTGAAACATTTTTATGTTGATGATGTTCTGTCTGGTGTAGACTATGTTTCGTCAGCTTTAAAATTGCAGCAGGAACTAATTTCTCTACTAAAAGCTGGTGGGATGGAGTTGCACAAATGGTGTGCGAATAATGAAATGCTCTTAGAAAACGTCCCTACAGAAGATCAAGGCTATCAGTTTGGTGATTCTGACAAACATACAGTTAAAACACATGGCTTAAGATGGAACCCAAAAGAAGATTGCTTCAATTTCACTATAACACCATCAGCAAGTGTTCCTACTAAGCGAACTATTTTGGCAGATATAGCCAAACTGTTTGATCCATTAGGCTTTCTAGGGTCAGTGATAGTCAAATCAAAGGTTTTTCTCCAAACATTGTGGCTGCAGAAACTTGAATGGGACCAGGAATTGCCACATCTGGAAAAGGTTAAATGGGAAACGCTGAGAGATTGTTTAAATGATCTTACAAATGTCCGAATTCAGCGGTGCATTTTAACTGACTCTATCAAATTACTGGAGCTGCATGGTTTCTCTGACGCATCAAAGGATGCCTTTGGTGCTGTCATCTATCTTCGTTGTGTTACGATCTTGAACCATGTAAAGGTGTAATTGCTGTGCAGCAAATCTAAAGTGGTTCCACTTAAATTCGTGACAATACCTCGTTTGGAACTGTTTGCTGCTGAACTTCTTTCAAAGCTTATCTCCAAAGCTGTGTCATCCCTTAATCTGAAGATTGACAAAACCTACCTCTACTCAGATTTGACTATAGTGCTTGTTTGGATATACACATCACCGCATTTGCTTAAGGTTTTTGTCTCCAATAGAATATCCCGCATCCATGAACTGAGGAAGGATTTCTCCTGGCATCATGTGAAAACTTCTGAAAATCCTGCTGATATTATTTCTCGTGGTATGATTCATCAACAACTTATGGACAACTCTTTGCGATGGAATGGTCCACAATTTCTTCAACAAGTGACTGTTGAATTTAGTGATGAAAATGACATTCCAACTGATGATGACTATCTTCATGAGCTAAAAAGGGAATCTGATAAAACTCTAGCGTTAACTTTGGACTCTACATTTTTAGATTCACTTTTAAGCATCAGTAATAATTACTCTAAATTAATCCATGTTGTAAGTTTTCGTTTCAGGTTTGCAAACAATTCAAGAAATCCTAAAAGTAAGTTAGATGGACCTCGTACCACCATGGAGTTACAAAGGGCCAAATTATTTCTAATAAAATCTGTTCAAAAAATTGCATTTCAGGATAATGTTAAATTGCTTCTTCAAGGGAAGCAGCCCGCAGGTAAGATTAAAAATCTGAATCCCTTCTTAGATTATAATGGAATTTTAAGAGTAGGAGGTCGTATACAAAATAGTTCTGTAAATTTTGACCAGAAACATTCAATCATTCTTTCTGACAAAAGTAATATCACTAAAATTGTTATTCTGTACTTTCATTTGAAAAATATGCATCTTGGTCAGAAATATTTGTTGTATTGTGCTTGCAGAGAATTTTGGCCTTTAAACGGAAGAAGTATCTGTAGAAAAATTGTCCACAGTTGCATTACCTCTTTCAAAGCAAAACCGTTGACAAATGATCAAATTATGGGTAGTCTACCTAAAGAGCGTGTGAATGTAAATTCTCCTTTCAATTGCACAGGTATTGACTTTTGTGCACCATTTTTCATTAAATATAAAGGTCAGAGAAAAGGTATATATCATAAAATTTATGTTGTATATTTGTCTGTAGGGTTACTAAGGCTGTTCACTTAGATATTGTATCTGATCAAACATCTGAAGCATTTATTGCTTGTTTAAAAAGGTTCTTTTCTAGACAAGGTAAATCGTAAATGATTTTCTGTGACAATGGTAAGAATTTTGTAAGTGCCAATTGAGAATTAAAACGTTTGATTCTTATTGTAACTAAGCTTGATGATTGTCTATCTAACTTTATATCTGAAGAAGGTATTCAATGGAAATTTCTTCCTCCCAGAGAACCTAACTTTGGCGGCTTATGGGAGGCAGGTGTCAAGTCCTTCAAATTTCATTTCAAACGTGTCGTAGGAGTCTCAAAATTAACCTATGAAGAATTTTATACTATCTTGCACCAGATTGAAGGAAATGCGTATCTTGAAAATTTTATTTCATTTATATTACTTTAGCTTCTCTTTAATTCTGTGCTGAGTACTGATTGAAACTGAAATTCATTATTCCTTTTGATATGTTTTACTTGTATTTTTACTGTTTATTTCATGTATAATTGCAGCTATTTATATATTTTTTTAAGAGTTATGTATATAATTTTCATTATTATTTTCTGTTAGATTGCATTAGTATTTCATTTCAAAAGAAATGTGCACCTTTCATGTGTACCTTTTTGAAATTGATATTTCAACGGGGGCGGCATTTTAAGAACTGTGCTCGTCAAATGTGGCAACCCCCAGGAAGTAGGGTTACAATTTTGTAACCGCGCGGGACATGGCCCGCCAGAACTAGATTTGGTCGAGAGATGGTATGTGATGCAACACTAAAAGAGAATAAATCGCTTTATTATGGATCTTCACTTCGTCATTTCTCGTCAAAGTTCTCACCGCATTCTACAGTCCACGCCTTTTATATATTAGTTACGCCGCAATATATGTTATAGTTACCCCGCTGTAGTTAGAGCTATCGAATGAAAGCAACAAGTGCGTAAATTGTGTCAGCAGTATTATTCAATATGATGAGAAATTTAAAAGGTTACGGAGTAGCAAGAAAGAAGAAAAAAAGAAATTCATTATTTTATTTACAGAAAACGAAAATAAATTTTTAAAATATTAAAACTTTCTCAGTTTCATTACCGATTAAATAAGAAGAGAATCGTCAATTTAATTCATCTTGGATAAACATTCGAAAACTCTACAACCAAATAGTTATTCCTCCTTAATGCGCCATAATTATAAATTTTTCTTCAGAACACACCCTCCAATTTAATCGGTCACCTTTCACTGTTTTTCATATCTTTCTTCACCAGTATCTACAACTCCTCATAGAATACAACAGCCTTCATAGCCATACTTCATACTGCTAATTTATCTTTAACTATGCATGTTTCCTCCTCAAACTATTCAAAATCACTTAGTCTGAGTACAAGCCCTTGCTTGTGCTGGTACTCATTAAAAGACGTACTATCAGTCGTGCTCGGAAACAGTTATTAAACCTACATGTTTTCATCCCGAGAACTTCTGGATAATCCTTGTGATAATGCAAGAGGACCTATAAGATCAATGTTGATATGAACGAATCGCTGGTTTGGCACTTTGAACTCCGCGAGCGGTGAGTGCACATGGCGAAAGATTTTCGATTTCTGACAAGATATGCAAGATCTTGTAAAATTAAAAATATCTTGCTCCATCTTAGGCCAAACAAAACGGCTACATATGAGCCTAACTGTGGCCCGCACACCAGGGTGAGCAAGATAATGTAGGTTGCGAAACACTTGATATCTATGCGTTTTTGGAATGTAGGGACGGATGACCTGAGTGGAAATATCACAATATAGCATCACATCTGTATTTGGAACTTGCAATTTTTGCAAAGTCAAGCTAGTAGACTGCTTAATTAAAAGATCAAGCTCCTCGTCGTCTTGTTGACTACGAGCAATATCTTCGTAAGCCAGAAGGTAAGTGGAAATACTTTCGATGCGAGAAAGAGCATCGGCTACCACGTTCTCCTTTCCACTAATATGTTTAATATCCACAGTAAACTGAGCAATGAAATTCAGATGATTTATTTGACGTGGCGACAGTTTCTGAATTTTTTGTGAAAAAGCATAAGTGATTGGCTTGTGATCTGTTAAAATAGTAAATTTAGTTCCTTCTAGCAAATAGCAAAAATATTTTATGGATGTAAAAATAGCTAGCAATTCTCGGTCAAATGCGCTGTACTTTTGTTCTGCCGTGCTGAGTTTTCGGGAGAAAAACCTAATGGTTTCCAGGAATCGCCTTCGCGTTGCTGTATACAGTCACCAAAAGCTCTGTCGGATGCATCCGTCGTTAGAATTATTGCTGCGTTAGAGTTAGGATGTGCCAGACGAGTTGCTTCCTTAAGATCGTTAATACAATCTTGAAAAGCTTGGCCAGATTGGTCAGTCCAATTAAGTGGAGTTTTATCGCGTTTTTTACATTTCCCCAACATTTTTTGTAAAGGTAATTGTTTTTGAGACACTTGAGGTAAAAACCGAGGGAAAAAATTTAGCATGCCTAAAAATCGTCTCAGATCTTGAACTGTTTTGGGTCGGGGAAAATTTGAAATGGCTTCAACTTTCTTGGGTAATGGGGTAATGCCATATTTATCTATCTTATGGCCAAGAAATGATAAATTTTCCACAGCAAAAACACATTTATCGCGATTTAAAACCAAATCAAATTTTCGTAGTCGGTCAAAAACTTGTTTCAAATGATCTAAATGTTCCTCTAAAGAGGAAGAAGCAATTAAAATATCATCAATGTAAACAAAACAAAAGTCAAGCCCCTGAAGTGCATTATCCATCAAGCGCTGCGTTGTTTGAGTAGCATTCCGTAAACCAAAAGTCATGAAATTAAATTGAAATAAACCAAAAGGGGTTATTATAGCAGTTTTTTGCTTATCTTCTTCATGCATTGGTAGTTGATGGTAAGCACGCTTGAGATCAAGGGTTGTGAAAACAGTTTTGCCGTGAAATATGAGGTGAAATCATGGATATGCCTGAAGGGATATTTATCTGTAATAGTCTGCGCGTTTAGAGCTCTGTAGTCTTCGCATGGCCTCCATGAAACATCAGATTTCTTTACCATTACTAAGGGACTTGCCCAACAACTGGTAGAAGGACTACAGATTCCTTTATGAATTAAATTTTGAAATTCGTATTTGGCTGCTATTAGTTTATCGGTAGCTAAACGTCTTGCCTAAGGAGGAACTTTTTCTTGAATTACATGAGTAACATTATGAGATTGAACTTTAATAGGAGATCTCGCAGCATCATCAAAAATATCATTGTATTCCCGAATTAAATCGTTAAAATTTAAAGATAACTTTAAAGCAGTTATATATGGAGTATTATCTGTAGAAATTTTGCCAATAGAAGGTAGCGTGGTTTGTTTATCTTTAAGAGATTTAGATTTCAAATCAATGATTATTCCGTAATGTGTTAAAAAATCAGCGCCTAAAAGAGGTCGAGAAACATGAGCTATAATTAAAGACCAAGGAAAAACTCCTCTTAAGCCAATATTAAGAGATAAGTTAGGAGTTCCGTACGTATTTATTTTTGTGCCGTTTGCTGCTAATAAGTTTAACAAAGATTTTGGTTTGCAGCGTTCTGCGGATGAAGGAGGTACGACAGAAATATCAGCACCTGTATCCTCTAGAAAGTTAAGACCCGATGGTCTATCGTGAATTACTAGACGACAATTATTCTGGCCTTTAACGTCGACAGCCATCAACGTCTGGCCCTCTAGTTTTCCTGCTTGTAACTATCTCCAAGGTGGGACACACTCTTTAGCAATTTCGCGAAAACGGAAGTGGTACCAGCACACCTGATCCTTACGACTAGCAGAACGAACACGAGAATTATTTCGCCGACTCATACTTCTGGATCTTCGAAACTGCGACATTCTATCAATTTTCAGTGAAAGTTCACTGACTTGAGCTTGCAAATTTGAAATGCAGCCATTAGGAATGCTCGTTTCCGGAACTTTCGTTTTCACATGATTAGAGCATATTTCATTTCCAGACGTTACGTCTGCAATTTTAGCCGCCATGATAGATAATTTATTCAGATCATCACTAGAAGTAGTTAAAATTGCTTGCATCTGTGTGGGCAAGCGTTGCAACCATAAAGATCGAAGCAGTTCATCTCCAACGCTTCCCGCCAAGTTCTGCATCTGACGTAAAAGCATAGAGGGGCGTTTTATCCTCCAATCCTACATCTTGCAACAATTTTTTAAGTCGACGCTCCTCAGAATCAGAGAAAATATTAATCAAACGTTCTTTTAACGTTTTGTACATATCATTATTTGGAGGAGAAGTAATAATGCCGGGAGAATTTCAGTTTCGACCGAAACGACGACAGTGTAATATTTTGTAGAATCTTGCTCAATCCCGCTGGTGATAAATTGAGATTCCAACTGCGAAAACCATATTGCCGGGTTTTTTCTTCAAAACTGAGGCACTTTCATCGCAATACGAGAAAATTCGGAATGCGAAACGGAATTACCGTCCGATGAATCCCTGGATTCATTCATTACTTACGCTTTTTCAGAAGATTAATGTTCGACTCCGAAGTCACCAGTTTGGCGTTAAGTTAGGTGCCGGAAGAATGGTTGCAATATAAAGATGATTTAAATTATATACATTTAATTTACATATTTACCTTACTTATTAACATTACAGGAGCTTATACGAACAGCATCGCATCGCGCGGATACAATCTGGAATGTTAACAATGTTGCCAGATACAAAAGATACATTTTAATAATAAATGAGCAGCTGGACGCTAGCGTCGCCACAGGACTACAGCTCACTGGGAAAGAATCAAAAGTTCTGTAATATTGAATTTAATACTCCATTTTAAAGCCGAGGTGAACGCTATTATATTTTAGGTAGATTTCTTATAGGAACTCTACCTATTGCAATGGTTCTCATGACACGACTTAATGAAAATTTCTGTAGATCTTCATCGAGCATGACGTAAATGTTGCAATGTGTAGAAACAATAAAGTCATTAGTTATGAATGTATTGATCCATATGAAATATTTCATTACTTTTGTAACATTGACGTAAAGGAATCAACCTTTGCCTTCCAGCTTGCCGAAAGGGATTTTTAAAATTTGTATTAATTTTAAAGTAAACTTTCAAAAAAGAGTGCAACAAAAACCTTCACAGGTTCGTTGTATTCAAAGGTTATCCGCATAGGGTTGCCGAATTACTATACACACAGGACAAAATATCGGTTTTCAAAAAAATTAGACGTTTTTTCATTAAAAAGAATCTTTAACTGTTGAGAAACTATTATTAAAACTCTTCATGCATATTTATTTTATTCAAAAATGAACAAAATTAGCTTTTATTACTATGAAAGAGTCCAAGAGCATATCTGACCGGCACTTTGGGCGCCATCTATCTTCACCTTTACGTACTAAAAGAAATTAACGAAATTTAATGAATATTTTGGGTTTTTTGATTTTTTAAAAATATTAAGAGCATTTTGAGAATTTTGGAGTTTCACACATTACTTATAGTGATATGTCGGACCATTTTGACAAAATTCTAGACTTCAACAATACATATTAGCGGTACTGATATGATTTTGGTGATTTATAAGCTTTAGACGACCACCTTAAAGAATAATTGTTCCAGTGGACTTTTTTGAAATAAAACCTCCAATCGAGTGATATCCTGAGCTAAAATGAAGATTTTTTTAAAAAAACATTGTTTTATATTATTTGTGAAAATTTATTATCTCGGAAATACTGATACATACAATACAATACTTTGTTACGGTATTCGGTGTTCCTCTTTGTTCATAATATTGTATAACATTGTGAAAATATTATCTTGCAGCAAACTTCCTGCTAAGTAACAAGGCATAATCGACCAACCACCTTGCAAAACAAATTTGCTGTGAAGTTGTTATGACAAGCTTCACACCACGATTGCAAAACAGCTTGCTGCAAAGATGATAACACACCTACAGATAATCTTTGTCTCTGTTTTTAATTCAATAAATCAATGGTAATTTGTAAAACAAACTTTTAAACTTTGGTAAACAAGGTAATTTGTAAACTAACTTTTTTATAAAAAATTTTTGAAAAATTATCCATATTTTTACTAAATATAGAACTTGCACTTCAAAGAAAACTATATCGCCTTTTTCTTAATGTTGAAATTTTAACGTTCATAAACAAAATTAAACCTAAAAAACAGTCAACGTTTTTTGAAAAATAATAACTTACATTTTGTCCCATTTTAAAAATAATCACTTTTGAACCCTAATTTCATAATTTATTCTACTAGCAAAACGTAGTTATTAGCGAAAATCGCTCTCTCTTTGATTTCAAATCATATTCTCAACACAAAATTTTAAAAAATTCATGAAATCAAGAAAACAGTTTAAAATAAATCCTTATGCACGATCTATTAGCGCACACTATCTTCTCCTCTCAGAATCTAGCTGGCCGAGTGGATAGGGAGACAGGTTTGGGAAACGAGATGTCGCGGGTTCGAATTCGAGGTTGTCTGCGTACTCTGTTTTTACTGTAATTTGCAATGAGTTTGACGCGGCAAGCTTGTGACAAATTTAACGCGTGGTGAATAACAAGTTTGCGGAAACTTGTTTCAAGCTTGCACTCTTGCCGTGTCAAATTTGTTGCAAGCTTGCAGATTTGCAGAGCAAGATTGCTGCAACTTTGGTACAAACTAAAATTGCTATCTGGGTTGCAAAGTTGTCGCTTCAAGTTTGTCATGACAAGCTAATACTTGCTATTTGAGGCAAACTTGCTACAAGCTTGCAGGCTTGCATAGCAAGACTGCTGCAAACTAAAATTGCTATATGGGAGTATTATACAACATCTGAGCAGTGGCGTAACAAGGGTGGGGCAGGTGGGGCTAGTGCCCTGGGCGCAATTGCAAGGGGGCACAAAATTAAGGAATCAATTGGTTGTATTCAATATAAAAGTAAATAAAATTACTCCCAATAATTCAATAAAAAGTACTCCCTACATTACTTGGAGAAAAACCACATGTTCATCTTTTTGCATTTTTGAAAGCAATCGGTTTTTATTCTCTTATTTAAGCATTGTTCAGTTTTAACTGATCACCTTTTTATATCGTTTTGTTTACATATGGCAATCTTTGATTTTTTTTAATTTGACATGATTTTACAATTTTTCTGGCGCAGTATGGTCAACTTCATGGCTCTTGCGCCAAAAAACCCAATACAACCAATACAACCAACCAATATAAAAGTAGGTTTTTTTAAGCTCTCATTACTAATATTCTTAAAAGTTGAAATGATTTCAACAAAGTGTGGGGAAATCCTAAGGATGGAGTCATTTTTACAACCCGGAAACCTCAAGATGCGACAAAATAACAAGTAATATTATATTTCAGAGATTTTCTGAACCAAACCCTCATCGCCAAATTAAAAACTCGTTTAAAGCTCCCACTCTACCGGGACAAAAATGAGTTTCTCGATGGGGTGAGAAATTAGGAGTAGATGGTTAGGCATAATTATCTCCGCAGGGTTCCTGTTTCTTTCTTCTGACCTGATAGTTCCTCACGGTATGCATGATTCATACTGAATGATTGTCCGCTTCTTCGGAAATTGGTCATAAAAGTTTAGCAGAAATGTCATTCCTATTTTCAATCAGCAAAGAGTGAAGAACGGAAAATATACCTCCATTTTTTGCGTAGTGCAAGAGCTCTTCAGAAAATTTAAAAAGACGTAAGTTTACTATCTTTGCATAGTTTTTAGCACTGAATATTTGCATAATTTGTATGATTGAAATGCCATAGTGTTTATTTTAAATTTTTATTTCGCAAAATCTAGACGCAATTGTTTTTCCAAACG
>BGPR01031849.1:0-17814 GCA_013235015.1 Araneus ventricosus | reverse complement strand
AAAAAAATGTTTTCCTAAATGTGATAGAAACAAAAGTATAACGTAGTGTTACTAATTGTGATTATTGTTTTAAACACTCATTTTCAGTACTACAAAACATTAGCACATTAAGTTCTACGATGCATTGTTTTAATGAAGTAATTCTTAATTTTTAAGATTTAAAAACACGAACTTTTGTTTTCCAAAGTAGTCCCCCACCCCCTTTTTAACGGATTTCTAGATTCATCCTTTCGCGTTCCGAGAATTGCGGTTTGTGATCGTCGCCAAACCCCTTTTTAATCCAATCATGGACGAGCTTTTTCCTCTCGTAGCAGATACACGCTTGTATTCTTTCCCCTTAGATGACGTCAGTTATCCTTGAGAATCCGCCTACGGGGAAAAAAGGTTTCGTTTCTCTTCTGTTTACATACTGGCTTCTAATGAGACTGCTGGAAACAAATCAGCTGTTTCAATAGTGTTTCGGGATGAAAGGTAATAATTCGAATAGTTACATCTCTACAACCCTGATTTTGGAAAAGAATCGCAATCAGAAATGCATGTCGTAATCTGACCGTGGTTCAAATGGGTTAATTTTTTTGTGGTTGACTGTAAGCGCTGCTATTTCGACCTGCCGGCAGGAGGGTTAAACACAACCTTCTACAATGGCATCAAGCAAGGGAAATAAACATTGCTTTGCATGAATCATATATTTAATTCTAATTGATAGTACTGTGGTAACATCTAGTGTGAGAAAATAAAAAATAAAAGAATAAATGCCGATGGTTCAAGGTGCCCCGACTCTCCCATGACACGACAACCACCCACAACAGGAGTGGCGTCAGAATACGCCCGATGGGGAAACAATATTAATTGTTTTATAACAAATCGAAAACCGGAAGTGGGTGTTTAATTAACCGGAATTTGTCATTTAAAGGATGTTCAAATGTGTCTCCAGTGAATGTAACTAGAATATTGTATATTGTAACAATCTTTTTTTCAATGATGGTCTTTTTCATCTGAAAAAATGACATGAAAAATTTTGGTGAAAATCTTTGAAAAATTTCACCAAAACGAATAGTCACAGACTTTAATGATTAACAAAAGTGAAAAGTTTTTTCATCAGCCGTGAACATTTAAAAGTTGTATTCTAGCTGTTAAATATTTCCACAAGGAAAGAGAAGAAATTTCATTAAAATCATTAAAAGTCGTTTGACTCTTAAGCTGATCTAATACCTTGGCGTTATTAATAAAAAAACTTTTTTTGTACTGAGGAACGGTTGCGAAGGAATTTAACAGAAGGGTGAACTAAAAAAATGCGAGTGGAAAAAGGTTGAGAATCACCGTTCTAAAGGAACATTTTCAATCACACGAGCGACTTCAGGTGATGACATTTCACGATGGAACACAGTGAGGATAGATTTTCATACACAACTGGAGTGGCGTCAGAATACGCCTTTAACACGCGGACAGTCAAACCGACAGTAAGAGATGACGCATGCGCAGAATCATAAAAGTTTTAACCGGGCCACGGCAAATCTCCGTCCGAGCTTGACGGCGACATCTTACTGTCGGTTTTACTGTTAGCGTGTAAACCCCGCTTTATACATTTAATTTCATAACCTGAAGTCGCTCTTGTTATTGCTGTAAAAAATTTTCCTTAAACCCTGCTTAAAGATTAGTATATTTTTATAATAATTAAAATTTATTTTCAGATGAATCGGACGAGCCCCCCTCGCGGAATTTGCTGTTGTTCATTTCGAGGACAATGATGTAGAATTCGAAGATTACGACGAGGAGCATTATAGCGAGCATTACAGCGGAGACGAAGGAATAAACGGCGATTTCTTTCAATTTTGGCTTGCTGGAGAAAAAGCCGATAATCAACCCCCTACCCCCAGCCAGCCATATAACCCAAACAATATGGAGTTTTGGGATACAGGTGTGTATTTATTTATTTGAAAGCAAATTAAGTTTTATTGTGTTTAGGAGAAGTTATACTACGAGTGGTAGCAACTTTAAACATGATATTTAATTTCTAAAGGAAAAAAATTTATGAAGAGAAATTTTTTGATTCGAATACGATAAATATGAAACTGAATACAATAAATGTGTACAGAAAGTTACAGTTCTGTTTCCACATACTCTCGTCCTGGTTTTTTTTGCAAAAAGATATATTCGTAAACATAGCTTAGCCATCTTAATACGTATGAAGCATGAGAAAGGGGGAAATGTTGACCTCTTGGGCAGGAACATAAGAGAGGTCGGCCCACCGAAGCCAAAAAATGCTCTTTTAATACAATAAGTATCGTGTAGTATTATATTATTTTTTTTATAATTTCTAAATTCTTTTTCAGATCCATTCGAAATGTCTAATTTGCTATCCGCCCTACCCATCCTCCCTCAGACCTTTGATGAAAGAGAGAAAGAAATAAGGAAGGACGTTGAGTGGCTTCGTTTCTACGAAGCCACATTGTCGAGGTAAATAAAATTCTTTTTAAAAGTGAATAATAGTTGCAATGGCGGCTTATCCATATTTTTTTTGTTGGATTTTTAGTTATAGACAATTTTTCTGTGACTAAGACGATTCTTTATTTCAGAAGAATTTTATTTCGATATAATCTGATTTATATATCCAGTTTCTTCATCTAGGACCTCAAAATGGGCATGGCATGCTCGAAGTTATATAAGCTTCTAAACACCAGTTTAAATTATGAACCGGTGAAAACTGAATACATGTCTTCTTTGCATTAAATGAGTTCCCTATTTCATTTTAGGATTTCATACCTATTTGTAGAATTAAGAATGTATTAACGTTATGATGCACATACTTATGTAAGATAAATTCATATTTTAAAGTCCATTCTATAGATATGCTTTTTGTTACAGAAAATGAAAGTCATGGAGCCTGCCCTCTCGGAGCCCTGGGACGCCCGTTGTAATTTCTATATACTGTAAATAAATTATAATTTTCAAATTAATATTGTCTTTCTTTGTGTCGCATGCTGACTGTTGATTACATTAATATAAAATAATTATTAGACAAAGGCAAACCTGTGGTGGAAAAAAATTTAATTTCAGACAATGAAATAATTAAAGGCAGTGACCTGTTGTAACCGTGTAATGGATTTGCAAATGCATAGTAGCAAAATAATGATATTAAAATAAGTACGTGGATTTAGGATGTAATGTATGTTCCTTTTCTGTTTACATACTGGCTTCTAATGAGACTTCCAGCTGTTCCAATAGTGTTTCGGAATAAAAAGTAATAATTGGAACAGTTACATCTCTGTGACCCTGATTTTGGAAAAAAAATCGCAATCGGAAATACGTGTCGTAATCTGACCGTGGTTCAAATGGGTTTTCCATCGATTTGATGAAAACACGAATAGGAACCGTCGCTTAATTATTTTTGTGGTTGACTGTACAATAAAATTTGCTTATTTTACGGCCGAAAGATTTAACAGAATTGAAGTTATGATACTGGTCTAATCCTGGCGCATTTCCAATTTCGGCGTCTCTCCGCTAGTATTAAATTAACCAATACTTTTTTTATTAAGGCCACGTTGATCTGTTATCAAGATGTCCACTTCAGTATCGGAACATCGTGCATTCGAGAATCGATAATCGCCGTTTGAATGCGCCAGGGTAAATCTATCCATAAATCTTCTGTCTAAATCTTTTCAAGTTGGAATTGCGTGGAAGTTTGGAGAGCGCAGTTCCGAATCTTGTGCACGCCTTGTCGTTGACCACAGTTTAAAATCACAATTTTCGTCTCTAAATAGCCTTCTTATATCTTCAATTATGGGCGTTAATACAACTAAACTGAATACTATTGAATGGTAACCTATATGTGTAAGATGATTCCAAGAGAAATCTATTCTAGCAATACTTAATAAATTATTTCGTAAGAAAATTGTCAGTCTTTCAGATCAGCTTCAAACCGATATTTAGATTGGTACAAGTCATTTTTAAAAGAGCACTTAGGATCAGAAAAACAAAGGGCGACAACTATAGAAGGACTCTGTGCAAGTGAATGTATTAATAGCAAAGTATTCACCAGTTAAAGTGTACAACACAAGTTTAATGACATACAAATTCAAAACATTAACTACATAGTTGCGCTTGCATGGGGATATTCATATCGTTCATGGATACATTCATGTCCAAATCATGAATGGAATTCTGTAGCTTGGCTTTGGTTTCTAAATACTTGCTTCGGAGATTTTTGATTTTGCTCATTTCTTAAGGAAGGTTAACATTCGCTGAAACGAAACCAAGGTAGACTTTTTTAGGTTTTTCTACATTAAATCTTTTCTGCCTCGGGATTCCAACAAATCGAAGGAATGTAAGGTGCGAATTAATGTCGATATGTCACGGTCAAGATTTTTCCCTTATTTTCTGCATGTTGTTTGCCATTTTGCTTGAAACAAAAGACAAAGAAAAATTTTATTTATCTGTTTAACTTTCAGTTCCAGGTAATCTCACAGGTGCCTCCGCATATTTATTGACTGTTGATTACGTTGCGATACGGTTAATGAGATTCGGCTGAAATATCGCGAAAATTTTATTTAATGGAAACTTCTGAGAGTCATTTATTTGTCCGTAAATTATTTAGAATAGAAAAATTGCTTGTTTTAAAGGTAATATAATTCACACACAAAACTTTTACAATTGCCAATATCATGTATTTCTAGGAATGCAGTTACAACGCGATTCGACATAAGTGAAATTAATAGAAATGTATGATGCAGGATTCCGATTAGAAGTTTGCGAGAGATGATCTTCCTTACAATACGACCTGATATGCCAAGTGTGAAGAGCAGAATGATTACGAAATTATAATAATAAAAAAGATAGGAACACACTAGTGACGCCTGGTGGTGAGGCATTAAATGAAAGCATTGTGGGAAGCAAATCACAGAATAAAGCATTAATAGCGAAATAAATTTAAGGAAAATAACGTACATACTAACATTCAAGACACAAAAAATCAATTTGGGCTAAAACACATTTATTTAACTCTCCGAATTTTTAAACACTCTTCAGTACATTTGGTTATCGAAGTTTTGCTGTATCGATAGATAATCAGAACTGTACTCATGTCTGTTGCACAGATTTGGAAGTTTGCAAACAAAACCTACAGGATGAACTGCAGATCTTAGGAAACAAACTCCTTCGTGACAATACAAGAGCACCTTGGGACTTCAGTCATTCATACAGGTTTAGAGATATAACAAGAAAAAAAGCAATATCCAAAGCCATACAGACAATCAAAAATATGCAGATATGCAAACTTTATTTCTCTTTGGCAAATTTATCCAATTTTATTTCTTTTAGGCTGTAAAATAACAGAAACGCAAGCAGGAAGATTATATGGAATAAGAAGGAACTCATCGGCAGTTTCGTAACTGCCTCCGTAACTTTGACGAATGGTCAGATAATGATTGCGACTCGGCTACCGGCTCCTCCTCTCTGATATTCCACTCCACTCCACAACAGCTAGTGGAGTTTTGACCTTAAATCAGATTTAAAGGGCATGAGCGAGAACATACACGATATATATTAGTTACACGCAAAATACGGTAGAATCAAGTTTCGAATCGGGAAACCTCCAAATCATCAGCCCAAAGCAGTCCTAAGACGTCTGTCTCAATAATATCCCTAATATAACTTAAAAGCGGTATTTTAATGTAACTCAGAAGTAAATAAACGTGTTTTCCTTGAGGATAAGCTATGTTAGGTCTATCTGTCGTATATTTTTATGAAGAAAGTAATCGAATTTCCGCATTTAGTTCTTTTTTTTTCTTTTAAAATGCACGACTTAACATGTGGTTTCCAAGCTTACCAAATAAATTGGCCTATTTTCTTCACAGCTAAAAGTTTATCTGATTCATACGAAGAAACTTTCCGTCTTAGGGGGTTGAGAGACGTCACTTTTCCCGTTATTTAAGGCCGGGAAAAGTGACGTCTCCCAACCCAACCGGGAGTACCAGAATATACTCCTTAATGTGATCTGATAGCGAGATAGTCACTGATTTCGTTTTAGCAGTTTTGGATAATTATTAATAAAATGGTTTTGGATTCAACATTTTTATTCTCTGGTATAAAAATATAAAAGAGTAAGCAATCTTTTGGTTAAAATAATGGACTACGAGATTTTTACGAATTTTCTCGTTTCAGACCTAGTTGACACGAAAAAGTGATGCAATCCTGCTGAATACTGTCTCACGCTTTTTTGTAATCGGGTTCAAATTCAAAACTCTTGTGCGCCACAGATCTTATGCAGATTAGATGGCGCTCGATGTGTTTTGTAATTGATATCTTTCTTTAACTGTATTGTTAACCACTTATAGGAGTGAATTTTTTTTGTGCATTACTTTTTTTTCCTGTGCTGTGTAGAAAGATGTCTGTAGCTATCTCAAGATGATATAACAGATAATGACTTTGCCTTTAATAAAATGTTTTCAGGCACTCTTGGTCTGTCTTTCTGCTCTGCCCTGTACAAACCGCAAAGCTTCTACTTTTTATAATTTCATGCCCGACTTCTTCGGTACGAAAGATATAGGGTTATGGGCCGCAGGCAGTAGCTAAGAGCAGTATTATTTGAAAATCAATTTTAAAATGCATAACTGACCAAGATGGATAAGCTGGAGTATCGAATAATCGAAAAGCTTCATGGATTTAACTATAATTCCTGGTAAGACTATGTCCGAGTCATGCTGTTGGAAAAGGTATGTTGGGGTATTGTTCAAGGTGCCGAAACTCCACCCACTGAAGGAGCGACTTCTAAGGAGATAAAAGCCTACAGACTAAAGAAGATCCAAGTCTATAGTATAATCTATTTAAATACAGATACAAGACTCATAGACTTTTAATTTCTTACACGAAAGATGCAAATCAAAATGAGCAAATCAAATCAAATCACTGGGAAAAGTTGAAATTGCACTTTCGCACGGAATTCCAAGCCAGAGCCGTAGCCATGACTGATTAATTCTTCTCGTGTAGTGTACAAGAGGGAGAAATCATCGGACTAAATCGTGGCCCACGGTAATGAGAAGGCCTGTTGTCTGGTGGAATAACTCATCCCCAGTAGGCGGAGAGTTGCCGATGTTTAACATACCGCTTCCTTGGAAATTTTCGTGGAGACTTGAAATTTTCCTTGAGTATTTCTCAGAAATATTGAATGGCCGTATAACAATATTGATTTAAAAATTATATATTACTTGTTTGTGCATTTCAATTAGTTAAAATATAATTGGTTTTCTTCCACTTGATTTCCCTTTCTTTTTAACTTTCAGAACTTCTACAGTACCAGGCATTTTTTTCTTACTATATTATCCTGACTGATTTTTAAAATTTATCGTATTTTTAAATGAAAACTTTTACTTCTCAAATGTGTTATTTTATAAGAAAAGTTAATTTGTAGAATATTATCCAAATGCAAATAGACAATTAAAACTCACTATAAACAAGGATAAAAACTAAATTTGTAATCAAATAAGATATTAATTCAAACTTTCGACATTGTTTGTGCAATATGTGTATCGCTGAAATGTTAAACTACTTTTGATGTATTCTTATCAGAATTTTTTTAAATAGAAAATCTGTGAACTAAAAATTGTGTAAGGGACTAACAAATTTATCTTTTAAGTTAATACATATTAATGAGTTATAAATTAATAAGATACAAATTGAAAAAAGATACAAGATGTTTTATAAACAATTTTGTTTATTTCTATGAAGTAAATAACAACAGCAAACATAATACAGTTATTTGGAATATGTATACACACATATGAACCTATCCAAAATATGAATATCATTTCAAATATGTTTTTTCACGTTTTAACACCACAAAGACTAGGTCCTGCTATTTTGTAAGCTGTTCAGTTAACAATTTCACTAACCTTTAAATTTGACATACATTATATTTTGACACAGTAATTCAAGAGAGTCATTGTAGAATTTTTTTTTCAATAGCTTCCCTGTCATCATTTACAGAATTCAGGCAGGAACTGAGCATTTGCATCGCATCTAAAAATAAGGTAGGATTTATATATTTAAATATTATTGACACACAATTTAAGAGCAATTACTAATATTCTTAAAATGAAAAAAAGTTATCTAAACCATCTGCGTAAAGTGTGACCACATGGTAATAATTAAATAAATGTTTTCACAGGAATGATTTTTTAAAATTAATTATTTTATGGCTGAAGAATCATTTACAGCATAGCAGCTTTTATAAGTAAACATTCAAATGAATAGTATAGAAAGTATAAGTAAAATATCCTAAGTAATAATATGTGACAAAATAGGTGCATGATGAAAAACATGTACCATTTAAAAGAGCAACAATTTTTCAATAATATAATTATTAAACTGTCCTTTTTGCTTTCTGAAATGCATAAATTGTCATACAATTGTGCAAGTGCTCCATTTCAGCTTCTTATGAAAATGGAGTGAACAATAACTTGATTCAAATCACTGTCTTAACGAATATCATTTAACAAATTTTGACCTACAATAGGTAAATAAATAATTTTCCCTAGCCACAAGAAAAGCTGCAAATATTACATTTAAATATCATCACACCTTTAATTTTTGGATGATTGAAACAATAAACACTGCCACTTTGAATCTGTAGTTGAAAAAAGAAAAAAAATTCACTTATCAATGACAATTCTAAAGCTACAGTCAATTGCAGCTGTTTTAATTATATCAAAAGTTCAAACAAAGCAACATAAAATGCTATATAATTGATGATCTTAGAGATATCATTTTGTGTTGTTACATTAAAAACAAAATTCATTGACATGAATGATGAAATTTTTATTTAACTAAATAACTATCAAATGAAAGACTTGATATAATTTAATGAAAAAATTCTACAGACTGTATATTTAAAAAATATTTTTACGCACAAATTATGAATAAATGAATAATAATAGATACAATAAGAATTCTGATAAGACTGATTAACTAACAGAGATTGTAATACCAAAATACAATTCAAACAAAATATAGTTCAGTTCAGTAGCCATTGGGATAACAGTTTAATCATTGAAATAATATTTAAAAATTAAATTCACAATCGTAATTTGTTGTTAAAGCTTGAATAGAATATAAAAAAATGAATCTTAACTCATGCAACATTTTACGCAACTTATAACATAATTTTTACCATTAAATGAAAAAATAAATAATAAAGAGTAGATTATAGTTTGATTTAAGTGAATTTAAAATTAAGAAATTGGAGAGTACACTAAGAAATTATGCATAAACTTTCTTGTTTTCTTCTAACTATAGTAAGAATAACAAATAGGCTTAACATCAACAGAGATTCAATCCTACTTTAAGTTTGAATTACGGATAATAAAAGAATTAAACTTACCTTCAATGAATCAGACTATCTCCTCCTTTTGACTCGGCACCTGGTTTAGAACAATGATGGGTGAAAATATTATCTCAAAATAAATATAATTAATATCTTCATGGGTGGTACGGTCGTTCGCTCAACGAGTAACATGCAGACTGTGTAACCGGCTCTCTGCTGCAGTTGGCCACTGAGCATAAATCATCCAGTTAAAAGTGGTTAAGCAAGTTGGCCTTCTAGTCCAGTCATTAGGTGCTAAAAAAGAATGATTTAAAGCAAATTCTGGTGGAGTCGTAATTTTTTGCTCCTATATGTTTTTTGGGGTGCTGATTACGAATCTGAGGTTTCCCACCAAACTTTTTTGTTGGAATTTTAGTTATAGCCAAAAAACATGAAAAAAATGGACTTTCCCCCAGTTTTTTGCTTATAACTCAAAAACTATCAACTTTTTTATGGCATCATCATATATCAAAACAATCAGCACAAAATTTCCTACAATTTATGTCTTTACTATTTTTCGTTACGCGTACCGTTTAGGCGCTATAAA
The DNA here is from genome assembly GCA_013235015.1 of Araneus ventricosus. Taxonomy (NCBI): domain Eukaryota; kingdom Metazoa; phylum Arthropoda; class Arachnida; order Araneae; family Araneidae; genus Araneus; species Araneus ventricosus. The sequence goes on along the minus strand of BGPR01031849.1, from coordinate 7,912 downwards.
TGGTTGAAGTTTGGCGAATGTTTGACTTGCCTGCTAGCGCGGCTTGAACAACAACGAGCCATCCAATCTGTATGCGCGAAATTATCTATCTCACTAAATAAATTCCTACTCAATTAATAAACTTTTTCTATCGTAAACCTTTTTGTGCAGATAAAGATTTTATCAGTTATATTATGAGTATACTTGCATAATCTGCACAAAATTCGTTCTAAGTCTTTCTACCCCTGGTATTATCTGCTTTCGCGGTTGTGAAGTAAACAACAGAGTAAATATCACGAATTTTTTAATAAGTTAGGAGGCTTAAACATAGCCCTGTTATTGTCCCCTAAATATCCCCTCTTGGTATCAAAAGAATCAAAGGAAATAATTTCAATGCTGTGAAATTTAAAAGAAATGACAGAGTGCAACCACTAGCTCTAATAAGTGATGCCATCAAGGTGCATGATGAAAGTGTATCTCTCAACCCTACAACACTTTTCCAAATAATTTATATTACAAAGCAATCGGATGAAGAACTAGAGGACGTCTTAACATATGAACTATGCCCCTTTCCATTACCTCTGTTTGATGAAGCTGTAATGCGAAAAGGCACGAAATCCGCTTTATACAAAGCTTTCAAGCCATGTACAAGGGATTTTAATGCTGAAAGCGGTGTGTATATTATTGATGGAGGATACTTGCTGCACAGAGTCATCTGGAAAAGGGAAACTTTTTCATCAGTTTGTGATAATTATGCGACATATGTTCGTACAAATTACAAATCAACTGCTCTAGTAATTTTCGATGGGTATCCTGAAAATGAAACAGTAGGAGGCACTAAATGTGCAGAACGGGCCAGAAGAACACAGACACAAATGTCAAGTGAAGTAATGTTTAATGCAACGATGATACGAACTGTTTCCTAAGAAAAAGTCATGGCCAATCCGAAGCACAAGGATAGACTAATTTCCATCCTGATGAACAAGTTCTCCTCAGTAAACATGACATACAAGAAAGTAGACGAAGATGCTGATTGTTTAATTGTGAAAGCTATAGCTTTGGCCCCAACACATTCGTCTGTGGTTGTCATAAGTGAAGATATCGAACTTTTTGTCATCTTAATTGGCATTTGTACCTTTGACAACGTATATTTCCTAAAACTAGAAAAAGGAAAATCACTGAAAAGATATTTTCTTCTCACACAGTTTTAGAAAAACAATCGCCAACAATATTTTATTCATGCAAGCCATGAGCGGATGTGACACCACATCAGTTCTTTTTAATTATGTTAAATTGAAGTTTGTGCAGACTTTGAAAAACAATAATGATCTCCTCAAAGTAATTGAAATTTTTAAGAACCCCGATATGAGCCCTGAAGCTGTTGTGGATGTAGGGAACTGCTTTCTTGTGGCATTGTATGGCTACCCAATAACTACCTCGGATACACCATCCTTGAATAATGCTTGCTACAAATGTTACATGAAATCTTCATTTAACAAGACTAGCAACATGGCTTCGCTTCGCAGCTGCCCACCAACATTCCTTAAAAGTTTACTGTCAGATCCAGCACTGACTTGGCAATAAAAAGAGACCTGAAGACTGTGGGGTTGGGAAAGAACAAACAGTGAGCCCCAATCTGTCAAAACGCTGAAGTCCCCCGCACCTGACTCTATCCTGTACGCAAGATATCCTGCAAGTGTAAGAAGAGGTGCACAGGAAATTGCAGCCGTAGGGACGGTCAGACTGTTTTGTTCATTGTTGTATTCTCATTGTTGGAGCAACTGCAATAACAGAGGGATTCAAGTAATTAATAGTGATAAGGATGATGATGGTGAACCAATACTGCCCGATGATTTAGTTGAGGCGTCTTTATCTTTGCATGTAGAGGAAGACACAGGTGATCTTTAAAAAGATATTGGACCATGAGCTTCAAAGCGACCAATATAAAGTGAAGAGACTGTGTAATGTATACAGATGCTGAGATCATATTTATGACTGTAGTTGTATTATAATTAAGTTATTATGACTTTTAAAGTTTAGAATGCTACTTTTTTCATGTCATTTTTTTCTTGGTTACTATATACCAAGTTATTCAAATTAATTACTAGAAATTAATAAAGTTTAATTAAAAACCACACTAAGTACTTTTAGTTGTTTGTAAATAACATTTATTGTGAAAGTGAATTTAAATTTCCATCAACATCCGCCGTTTAGAGGTAATCAAGGAATTTTATTCATAACTAGCAGTTATGACCGGCGTTGCTCGGGACTAAATTACTTTCATGTCTAATATAACAGATGACAAATTTATTTGAAAAAGAAACATTATGGTAGAAAAAGTGTATTAAATAAGTAAAGTGTATTAATAGTAAGATAGTAAATTTTATAGCATAAAGATAGGAAGATTTTTTATTTTTCAAGCCGTGCTAGCAGGTAAGTCAAACTTTAGCCACACTTCAACTAGTTAGGGCGCCTAAACGGTACGCGTAACGAAAACATAGTGTAGATACACATTGTAGGAAATTTTGTGCTGATTATTTTGATATATGATGATGCTATAAAAAAGTTGATAGTTTTTGAATTATAAGCAAAAAACTGGAAGAAAGACAATTTTTTTCATGGTTTTTTGGATATAACTAAATTTCCAACAAATATTTTTGGTGGGAAACCTCAGATTCGTAATCAGCACCCCAAAAAACATATAGGAGCAAAAAATTACGACTCCACCAGAATTTGTCTTAAAAAACTACCTAATGACTGGACTATTCTCCTTCCCGTGGACCACGACTGTATTCAGCTCGTCTACGGCAGCTTTTAAATCAGTTAAAAGTTGCCGGAGCACAAATTTCGGATTGGTACTACTCTTTGCAAGTCATTCATTATCTCCCAATTGAATTTTCCGGTACAGTTCAAAGTGTTTAACGTTGGAGGATAAAAAAATATTTTTGTTAATTTTGTTAATGACTACTGAAATTGTAAAACTTTTGACAGACAAATATGATTTAAAGAGTTTAGGAAAAGCACGTAAACTACTTGGTGTTGAATTTGAGGAAATGGATCATAAATTATATATTCAGCATAGTGACTACATTTCAAGAGATTGTGAAACATCTGAAAATATGAAATTCCGATAACTTCTCTTCCGATTGCTCGGGGTGTAATTCTTTCAAAGTTCTTCTTTCTTTCCTAATAATAGTAAAGAAATGGCTTATATATAAAAATTGCCATAATTAAATGTAATTGGATGCATGGCTTATATTGCCGATCGAAACAGGACAGATATCTCGTATGATATAAATATATTAGTCCAATAGAACCCTAGAATATCACATTGGAGAGCACTTTAGAAATTTTTATGATATGCTTGTAGCACCCAAAAAAATTTCAACTATCGCAGATTAATGAATTTTTTAAAAAAAAAAAATTATATTGGCGCAAATTTTGCATCGAACCACGATGATAGAACATCCATGGGAGGAAGGATATCATTTTTAGATAAAGCACCCATATTATGAAAAACTGATAAGGAAAAGTCCGTAAGTTTGTCTACAGTAGAATCGGAATACATAGCAATTATACAAGCGGAAAAAGAATAAATTTTTAGAATTAGAATTTGTGAGGAATGTGATAAATTGAAGGTATTTAAATTAAATAAGGATAATCACACATTATATTGTGATAGCCTTGCAGCAATTGATTTCTCAAAATCGCTTATTGAGAACTCGAGAACTAAACATATACACATAAATATATCATTTCTTAAGAAACTTGGTATATGAACAAATGTGCAATCTAAAACATATTAGTAGTAAAACAAATCCTGGACATGTTTTTACCAAAGGATTACCTAAGGTAAAATTGGTAGAATTTCACAAGATATTCAGAGACTGATGTTATTTTTTTGTGTTTCTAAATGAAGAACTATTTTTATGTCAACGTTTCAAAAAATATATATGTATTTTTGTTGTGTTTTACTTTTTCATGTTCAAGAAATGAATACAAATAAGAAAAATAATTTTGTGTAAATTTTTTCTAAAGGTTTTAGGTAAATAATATTGACACAATCATGTGCATCGTTTTATTATAAAGTGTTTAATTTTCTTTAATTGTATGTTTAAGGAAACTTACAATACATAAGATGATTTTTATGAGTAAATAGGATTCTTGAATTTTTATAATTTAAAGAACTGTGAGAGTATTGTCATTTACACAATCTGCAGAATACTGTCTCACGATTCTTTGTAATCGGGTTCAAATTCAAAGCTCTTCTTCAACTCAGAAATATTTTAATTCATCATATCTGCAATAATCTTCCTATCCACTGTGGAATGAAAAAGTGAAAAATAACTTTAGGATTCCCAAAACATATTTGCCTACACACCATTATGATGGCTTTTCTGATTAAAATCCCCTCCAACAGACCATGTGACCAAAGGTCAAATAAAAATGTCACATAGTATTTAACAATTATCTCACAATCCGAGAAAGGGCCAAGTATCCCTTGTTTCTCCTACTTTAAAGGGTGGGTAAACCACATAGGATTTGATAATTCATCAATATAAAATGGCTGTAATAATTTTTATTTTACCAGCTCGAACATAAAAATCCAAGCTTTAAATAAGAGAAAATGTTAACAACAGACGCAATCATTTGAATCTGTTTTCAAAACTTTAAATATAGAATAATTTTATTAAAATAGTGGTATTAAATATATCAAGACAATATGTAAATCTAAATGTTTCGTATTATATATAGGAGAACGGCTGGTAGTTTGGGCCACTTAAGGAAATTTAATGTAATATATATATTATTTTTTGAATGAGCTATAACTGATCAATACCAACTTTGAACTTTTTCCTGCATGTTGATTATATTTACTAAATTTATCATGTTTTGCAAATTACATAAAGATTACTAATTTTTAAGTTGATACTTTATAAAAAATTGAACATGTCGAATTGTGTGGGCCACACTAAAGAACACGTGGTTTAAAATAAAAAAATAAATAAATTTTGGAGTACACATAGGGTATATTTCGATTCTGCGCCCAGATTACTATGATAGAAACACATTTTCTTACATTTCCACCTATTTCGTATCATTTATTTAATCTTAGTTGTTAATTATTTAATTGATTTTTCTTCTTTGCGCACCAAATTAGTCGGATGCTGCTGTTTCATACATTTTATTTTCTAAAGACTTGCGATTGACAATAGTTCAGTTATATTCACGTTCTGGTGTGAAGCAAATAGTTCGATATTTTGGGACTGACCTCGTAATTTTGAACTACGGTCAGTTAACGAGAATGACACCTGAGCTGGCAACCCCACTCATATTGAAAAAGAAGTGTGAACGGCATCTGTAATATTATATAGTGCACTAAATTAACCAAGAAATACTGTTTTGTTCCAAACTTTCGAAAATAAATACAAACACTTATCAAATACTAAAATCTAATAAAAAAATCCATATTAATTAAAGAAGTTAATTTTTGAGTGCATTTCCATCATATCGGCATGCCATAACTTGCACAAAACGACATATGTGTTAGAAACAGAATGAAAAAGACACAAAGTGGGACAAAAACAGAAGCTACTGTTTTTAAGTAAACACAGAAGTTAAAAGTATTTTCTTTCACCCTGAAATTTCCGTAAGCAAGTTATTGAGAAATCCTTATTTTAAAAGAATAAATAATTAAACCAGGACATAATTTCTCATCTTCTACAACTGAATGTCATTTCCATGTAAAACAAAGTTCTAAAATAAGTTGTGAATAAAAGACCCTCTAAAGATTCAAAAGATAAGAGTCAAATTGACTCATTTTCCCATTCAAACTGCGAAGTAACGTTACCATTCCAGGTTGAAACATACTTTCTGTAATTTAAGTGATATAAACAATCACCTAACAAATGAAATCTATCAACAATGAATAATCACGTTACAAAACCCAATGAAAACTCTGCAGGTCACACTGTTCAACTAAACCTCCCAAAATTGTCTGGCTCCAACTTCTCGTGTTTTGGATATCGTTAAGAAATGGGCTTTAGAGATTATATTATGAATTTTATTTATTTAAATCTGATTGAAATATTAACATTTTCTCTCAGTAACTTTAAAGAGTCATATCAGGAAACAATTTTTTTTACTCCACTTTAATATTCAAGATTTTTTCCATTAAAAATTTCATTTTCCCTAATTTTAATAAATATTTCAAAATTTACTATTACTATAAAACGGATAATGGAATAGATTTTTACCTCTTATTCGGTATTGAAATGCTTCGAAAACTATTCAATTGCGGAGCCAAATTTCACACTATCATCTTTAATTCAATTAACCAGTAAAGGTTCATTGAAAACTTTATTTTTACAAGACTTTATTTTGTAATTATGTTTCAATTTTGATGGAAGGGTCTTGAATTTTGTAATAAGCTAAAATAATTTTATGAATTTGTAAACTTCTATTCGTAACGAATGCGAAACAGTATTACAAAACACAGAATATAAAATAAATAATATTGCTACGAAAATTGTCTGGTGGGTGTACGTGAATGCAGTCCAACATGCTGGACAATCGAAAATGAATCTTTATACCAAAAACATTCCAGAAAACGCGAGGTCAGATAACACGAACACAGCACTTGTAAAAATTAGCTAAACATGCAGACAGCAAATCACTGATAATAACAGAAAATATCTAAAGTTCGGCTCAAAAGGTCATTTTGTACGATCATTCGCAAAGCGATCATAGTCAAGATATTCAGTCAAACACAAAATCGACTGGTGGGTGTACGAGAATACAGTCCAATAAGGCGGATGAAAAAAAAGTAAAGCTCTTTATTTCATGAAAATTCTAGGAAAACAAACGTAGCACTTGTATAAGTTTTCAACACAAGCAGATACCAGATGACTTTTAAATCTCAGAAAGAGCACTTTCAGTATCGCTCAATGTCTGTCAGTTTACCAGCTTCACTACTGACATTAACTTGTAGGAAGTTTCGTAGTCTCTGGTATATACTTAATAAGTCTGGCGCCTAGTAGAGATAGAACCACAGTTCAGGATTTTTCTAGAAGATTCCTTTGGTCGCTAAATTTGTCGAAAAGTCGCTAAAATGGTCGCCAAGTTTTCCGCCAAGATTAGCATATCAGGAAATATGTTTACAACTTCTTAACATTATCAACTTTTGATAAGAAAGATAGCAAGTATCTAAATGCAAACTCTCACTTTTTGAAAAATTGATTTTCATTCTGCAACTCCCAAAACTGATTTATGCCAATCGCTTTTGAAACTTCGAATTGAGGGCTAAATAATTTTCATAATTTCTCAGAAAAATCTTCAACTTCTTATTGACTTGAAACAACAGATGGAATGCTGCTTAAATATTCTAGACAAATGTAAAATTAATCAAAACGGTTTCGAGGGTTCAGAAGTCCTTTTGTTATTTCAAGAATGGCACTGATTTGGCCCTTCAGTGCAAAAAGATGGAATAATTAACCAATTATGAGCCAAACGTTGTAGCTGTTGTGTGCATTTTAATTTTGTTACACGATGCTGTAAAATTGAGAGAAAATTTTTAATATTTGTTTACAATTGCAGAAACAGTTGATTTCTTTATATTGATGTGAATAGAAATGAGGACTTGTCATTAATTTTTATAAATTGGCTTAAGCCTAATAAACAAAATCCTCTACTTTGTTCTCTAGAAATTATAAATAAATATTTTTTGCCTTTTCGCAGAAATACATTATAACAATGAGTTGTTTCAACAGATGTTACTTCATTTAACATAACTGCCTACTTGAATAATGACATTTTTATTTTCTTTTCTTAGTATTTTTATTAATTTATCTTTCAAAATGTGCTCACGTTATTTAACTGAGCTGAGCGCATTTTATATAACTGAGAAATAATTTTCATGGCAGAAATTTGGAAA
>BGPR01031848.1:0-17816 GCA_013235015.1 Araneus ventricosus | reverse complement strand
TTTCATTTGCTGATGACCGCAATCCATATGAGCAGAGTCAGAATCGGGTCTGAAAGGCACAAATGAGCTGAATGCCCAATCCTGGTAGAGGCCGAATTTCACTTTTCTCTTCACATTAAGAAAGGAATGATTAATTTTTAACTGATTTCCGGTGATGGTTTTGAGTGTAGAATATTTTGGTCTTTCTTTCCTTCATTTTGTCTTAATAAGAGTTCCAAGGCCAGAGAGAAGAACGAAATGTACTCCAATAATGTTAAACGGGCGACCGACCTCGACGCTCAGTGCGGTTTGAGTGGCTATTTGAGAGGTTATCTTAACACTAGGTCTATGGGTCGGAAATTACGTGCCAAACAAAAGTGATCTCTACGAATTGGGTTGAATTGACCCTCCTGGGCTATGGAATGAAAGCTGAGGTGAATGTTTAGAGATGTTCTACTGCATTCATTTTGGAACTGAAAATTGACAGAAGCTTCCTACAATAAATCCTTACCAAGCGTGGATTTACAGAACGAGATTTTGCACATATGAGCAATCTTAACAATTTCCATTTAATTTGCGCAACGCTAGAATTTCATTTATATGCGTTAGATTTCAAAATTGCGTGGTCGATTGGATATCTTGTAACACCAGTCGACAGTAAAAGCAGCGGTAGTGAAGACGATGAAGCGCCTTTAACCCTAAGAAATTAAACGAATTTTTTAAAAATGGATATAAATTATCTGATTTTGCAATGGAGTTTGATGTACACGAAGGAAAAAGAAGACATTTATGAGTGACATTCACTGATTTTACAATGGAGATTGACGTACACGAAGAAAAAAGAGGACCTTTTTGAGTGAAATTCTCTGATTTTGCAATAGAGATTTACGTGCACGAAGGAAAAATAGGACATTTATGAGTGAAATTGAAAAACTTTACACTATTTAATGCGAAACTTTTAAAGAGTTGAGTCAACCATTATCTCAAGCAAAAATCGCCAGTTTTTTTACACAGATAACTGCATCGGGTGCCTACTTCTTAAGTATTAATATAAATACTTTCAGTCAAAATTTGTTGCATTTTTATCTTCGCATTGCAACAATTTTTAGGTTTATTAACTCTTTATTTCCGAGGCGCCTTTTTTCTTGTATCATCTTTAAATCCGGATCTTCTTTAGAGGATGAGACATGAATTGGACTCTCTCAACAAGGGTGGTCATTTACCCCACCCCCTGCTAAAACCTTCCCTTAAGGCGCTGGGAAACGGGCTGCGGTTGACAAGGATAATTGAACCTCCAACTGCGCTTATCTTCGAAGTGATCTCAGAACCTCACCTCCCCTCAAAAGAACCCAACCGCCTCAAACCGGCCTTCCTCGCTGTTAAGAGGAAATTTTTAGACCCCTAAGACCGCCCCGCTCGGTATGAGAGGGTTAAAATGATACATATTTATATATTTTTTAAAATTTGCTATATACCTTAAGCATCCTTTTCCATGGAAAGTTATATTTTGCGGAACGCGATTATGGCGTGTGAACGATGTATTAATGACGTTACTCATGCGTTCAACAAGGTTTATTGTGAATGATTTTTTGGTCGAAACATAGCAACGATTCTGTCGTTTTTTATCCATAAAACAGTTCCTGACATTTGAAAGTTTTTTCTGCTACCAATATTGCCAAGGGTAAACATATTTGAATACTTAAAAATGAGAAATTCTTTATTTATAAATTTTTGACATGTTTTCAAGTGTTTCATTTATCTGTTTTTTGTCTAAATTACATAAGTTGCTTATTTGCTTGAAACTTTTCTTTAAGTTTGGCATTTGAACTGTATTGTTGAGAATGTATCAATGCAAGAAAATTATTTAAATTTCTTTTGTTTGTTTTGCTTATGTTTATATAACTTTTTAAAATTCAAAATGTTTTCTTCGAGAGATAAATGTAAAGCTGACATTCTTTGTAATTTGTTTTTCAGTAGAGCTGACTTTTAAAAATGTAAATTCGTTTTTAATTGAAGAAGAGTAATAGAAGAAATAGTTGCACGCATTTTGATAACCGTAAATTTTCTCTACTGATTTAAAGGAATAAAAGAAATCAGAAAAGTTTCGTCCAGATAATCACTTTCCTGTAAAAATCTATTGCAACCACACAGCATTTTATGCTATGCAAATTCGAAATTGCATAATTTTTACATTTGCATTGTATTATGTATTTATCTTCTAGAAAACAATGCATCATCTGAGAAACCATTACAAAAAGAAAATAAAAGAATATTTTACAGGATACTATTCTTTCAAATGAAAATCTCATAAATTTGCTAAAGTATAATTCTTCTAAAAATTTCGGTCCAGTTTTGTAAAAGTTTAGAAATGAAAACAATTTTTTTTTTATCAAGTGCTATGCATTTTTCACAAAAGCTTTTACGGAATATATAGAAAACTCATATGCAGTAAAATTTATATCCTTCAAAGCGCCAGAACGAAACTCTTAAAAGTATGTTTTTGTCACTTACCACACTACATTATGATGGATTCACAAGGTTTTTTTTAAAAAAATGCGTATAGAATTTAAGATAATCCTAGTTCTCGACACATATTTTTTTGAAAATATTTTTTACAACAATATAGGATGATTTCTAGGCAATTTATTTCAAGGAACGAAAAGTTTAAAACATACAAAACTAATCAAAAGTTTTCTGCTTTAAAGACGAATACATGACGTATTTGGCAGTAGGTCTTTGATCCCAAGTTTGATGTAGTTATTGACGCAGATATGATATATGATAATATCAAAACGTAGAGACTTCTTAGACAGAAGATTATGACTCAAGTGTCAGCTAATTTCTTTGCATTGGCTATGAGCTAATACGACACATTGACGAAATGTACTTTACGGTCGTAGTACAAGGTTTGAATTATATTATATAAGATAGCTATATTTTCTAAATGGCTATAGCTAATACGACTTATGAATATATTTAGGTCCGTAGTACAAATTGGTTTGATACTATATTATATTAAACAGCTATTTTCTTTGCATTGTCTATAGCTAATACGACATTGACAAAAAATGTATTTTACGGTCCGTAGTACAAAATTGTGAATACTATTTTATATTAAGACAGCTATTTTCTTTGGTATTCTATGTAATACGACACATACTGACAAATGTACTTTTACGGTCCGTAGTACAAAATTGGTTTGAATAATCTATATAATTGAAGACAGCTATTTTCTTTGCATTGTCTATAGCTAATAAGACTACATTGGACAGAAATGTAAATTTCGTTCGGTAGTAGCAAATTGGCTCTTGAAATATCTATATTATATTGAAACAGCTATTTCTTTGCATTGTCTATAGCTAATACTTGATCACATGTAGAAATGTAAACTTTAGGTCCGTAGTAACAAATGGTTTGAATACTATATTATATTGAAGACATTATTTTCTTTGCATTGTCTATAAAGTTAATAATGTGACATTGACAAAATGGTAATTTCACGGTCCGGAGTACAAAATTGGTTTGAATACTATAATATATTGAAGACAGCTATTTTTTTTTTTGTATTTCGTCTTATGCTAATACGAATATTACTGACAAAAATGTACTTACGGTCCGTAGTACAAAATTGGTTTCCTCGAATACTATATTGAAGACAGCTATTTTCTTTGCATTGTCTATATTGAATACGAGTTACTGACAAAATGTACCTTTACGGTCCGGAGTACAAAAATTGGTTTGAATACTATATTATATTGAAGACAGCTATTTTCTTTGGTACTGTCTATAGCTAATAATTTATCATTACTGACAAAAATGTACCCTTTACGGTCCGGTAGTACAAAATTGGTTTGAATGGATTATATTGAAGACATTATTTCTATAGCTAATACGACACATTGACGAAATGTACTTTACGGTCCGTAGTACAAAATTGGTTTGAATACTATATTATATAGAAGACAGCTATTTTCTTTGCAATGGCTATAGCTAATACGACACATTAGTGAAATATACTTTACGGTCCGTAGTACAAAATTGGTTTGAATACTATATTATATTGAAGACAGCTATTTTCTTTGCATTGTCTATAGCTAATACGACACATTGACAAAATGTACTTTACGGTCCGTAGTACAAAATTGGTTTGAATACTATATTATATTGAAGACAGCTATTTTCTTTGCATTCGCTATAGCTAATACGACACATTGGCGAAATGTAATTTACGGTTCGTAGTACAGAATTGGTTTGAATACTATACTATATTAAAGTCGTCATTTTTATAAATAAATCTATATTTAATATTAAAACAGCTTTCAAATTATAATGACCTAATTAACTCTTTAAACCCGAGGCGACTTTTTCCTTCTAGCTCCTTTAAAACCGGGACCTTTTGGGAGGAAGCGACATGAATTGGTCTCTCCCAACCTGGGTGGTCATTTTCCACCCAACCCCTTTCTATACCCTTGCCTTAAAGCGCACGGAAATGGGCTACTGTTTGCAAGGATAATTCGACCCCCCTACGGCTCTTATCTCCTAAGCGATCTCAGAACCTCACCTCTCTCAAAAGAAGTCAACCGTCTCAAACCGGCATTCTTCGCTGTTAAGGGGAAATTTTTCGACCGCCCGAGACCGCCTCGCTCGGTATGAGAGGGTTAATGAAACTATTACGTTATATAATTTCTTTCTCGTCAACTAAAAATATGCGCATTGAAGAGTATTTTCAGTGATGCTGCGATGCATGAAATTTACAAATGCTTCGCAACAGTAAAAAATTGGATAAAAACACCACAGAAATTTAATATAAAACATGGTGTCCGAGAATTTTTTGACACATTTCAAAAACTAATTGATAAAAAATTTAATAATGCTGCAACTAATGTTTTCTTTTTAAATGAGAGCGCATTTTAAAAAGTGTTTTTTTTTCAGATAGGTGGCGTATAATTACGACGTTCAAAATTTGCTACAGCGAGATATTTCTATCCGTAATGGTTACCGATCAGCAGAAGCCAATGCGCGATTCTGATTTCCATTTATAGTTTTACTTGAATATCTCGAAAAATCTTCAGTTTTTGTTCTACAATTGATTAAATAAATTAAAAAGCGTAAAATTCCCTACAGATACATGCTTTTATTTCTCTTCTAGCCTTAAAATTTTCATAAATAATGAATCTCAAACAATGAAGATTTCCAGTAATTTACTATCATCTAGACCACCTTAATAGAACGTTGCCTATCTGAAAAAGAAACTTTTAAAAATGCACTCTCATTTTTAAAAAAACTGTAGTTGTAACATCATTATTTTTTATTAATTTTTCAAATGTATCCAACTATCCTATACACCCTATATATTAATTTAATATATTTATATATTATTTATTCATCTTATTTTGCGCTTCCACCGTTTGATTGTTTATATTTCGTCATTGATTTTTACCTGCATCTCATTTAATAACCTCATTTCAATGCACTGGAATGCTCTAGAATCCAGAAAACAATTTTCTTTGTGAGGGAAGAAAATGAAGACATTATTTTGGCTTCCCGAATTGTTCTTTCCTTATTTAATCTTCTATAAATTAATGAAAATATGCAAAATTTACGGTTATTTAATAAAAATTAAAATTTTACGAAAAATTAAGAGAATTAAACAACATTTAGACGAAAATAAGATTTGTTATTTTTATAATACTACATAGATTCCATTAGTATTATAAAATGTATTAAGGAAGACAGTTCTGTGTCCCGAGACAATTGCATTAAATATTCTCAAAGTCCAACACACACACATTTCATAAGAGTGTTGTGTTGGACTTTTATTTTTGTCTTCAGAGACAGTCCTGTGTTCGTACCATAATATGTATTAAGAAAGTGTCCATCTCGAGACAGTCCTGTGTCCCGAGATCATCTTTGGACTGTATTGGTATGATCTAATTACACTACATATTCTTACACACTTAATATTTGTTCCATATTATGTCTTTAGAGACAGTTCTATGTCCCGAGACATATATCCCGCTGAATAATATTATATAAACAAAAATAATTTTATTCATTTAATAATAAAAAATAAATAATTTTAAATTCTCTCCTATACGTTTTTCCCTGTAAAATCGTTTCTTTAACGTCGGCGAAACTTTCTTTTCGCTAAAAGGAGAAATTTTCTAAATGTCCTATAATTTAAACACCGCTAACTCTTCTGAGAATATATGGTAAACAAATTACGATTTATCAGTGTTTCATTAAAAGACACAGCTTGCTCTAGAAATGTTTATTTAAAAATCTAATCAATTATTAATCGTTCAGCAAATTTATCTAAAACATCAAATAAAGTTAATCAATTTATTATATATGTTTAAAATAAGCGTGAATAAACATACAGGGGAATAATATTTGTCAGAATGAAAAGGAGAATTTATTTTAAAAAGGCCATTTCTTGGTTTAATCCAAAAACTTTGTTTCCAACTCAGTAGTGACGAATGCGAAATCCTGATGATTCTGAAGCACATTGTCTCGCTCTTCGCAAAGAGATTACGTGACTCGGGCCTGAACTGAGGAAATGATCTCTGCAAATCAACTTTCGCAAATGTTTTTCTCCCTACTTCGCATTTATTTTACTTTTATTTCGATTCTAAGGTGTTAGCCGCGAAAAAAGATCTTTTTCGAACCATTTTAATTGTCCTTTCAACTAGCTGATTGTTTTTATTCCTCCAGTGATTTTTGCCGCCATCTCATTTAATAGCCTCATTCAATGCACTCAAATACTCTCGAATCCAAAAGAATATTCTTCTTTGTGAGAGAAGAAAATGAAGACATTCTTTTGGCTTCTCAAATTGTTCTTTCCTTATTTCAACATTTCAGCAATTCCCCTCCTTTTCTTTAAAATGAATTGTTTGTTCGAATCTAAAAATTTTAGTTTTTACAACCTTTCTTTTTTCTACTCTTATCGGCTTGAATACAGTTAATTTCCAATTGCAAGAGTCATAGTTAATTTTTTTTCCGTTCCTCTCGTAATCATGGCGAAAATTTCTTTCGCTTTCATTAGCAGGTGTTAGAGAGCATTTCGGTTTTCATTGAGGTAACCCGCGACTTCGTAATCATTTTTTTCCTCTTTCATGCATGAGGAAATGAAATTTTTTATCATTAAAATACGTTATTTTGGATAATTGCGGTTTTCATGTAACGTAGATTGAGTCTATTTAAAGTAGAAAAATAGTTGGATTTTTAAAAAAAGTTACAACTCACTTTTCCTCATTAAGAATATTAATGTGATTTCCTTTGTGTTCAGTTTGTAGTCCTACTTTTCATTGCAAAATATTATTCTCTATAAGTAAGCCATTTTAATTAATAGATATTTAAAATGATATCTTCTGTCACTTAAACAAAAAAAATGGATCAGCTTTATTGTCTATAATATATGGAATTAATTGAAGAGTATTTTCTCCTTTGTCCGAACACATATGGTATACAATTAAAAGACATTGAAGATAAAGGGACAAAATAGATAGTTTAGTATTCAAGTAACCTTGTTTTTATCTGGCATTAACAATTGGATAGTTTAGTTTAGTTATATTAACGTCCCGTTTTGAAGCAACACGAGGGCTATTTTGGGACGGACCTCGTAATTTTGAACCTCGGTCAGATGACGAGGACGACACCTGAGCTGGCACCCCCCTCTCCAAACGTCCACGCCACACCAACGGGAGGACGTTTGACCACTACGTATGATTTAGCGTGCAACAGCCCCCATACACGGCGGATCTTCAGTGGAATCGGGTCTCGAACCTGGAACCCTCCGGCCCCAAAGCCGAGACCTTACCACTAGGCCACCGCGGCCTCTAACAATTGGATAATACGTGAAAGTCAACACACATTTGGATTCGATTATCTTAATTCCGAGGCGACTTTTTTCTTCTAGCCTCTTTAAAACCGGACCTTCTTGGGAGGATGCGACATGAATTGGACTCTCCCAACATGGGTGTGGTCATTTACCCACCACCCCACCCCCTGATGTAAATGTCCTTTAAGGTGCTCGGAAACAGGCTGCGGTGGGCAAGGATAATTGGACCTCCTACAGCGCTTACCTCCGAAGCGATCTCAGAACCTCCCCTCCCCTCCCCTCAAAAGAACCCAACCGCCTCAAACCGGCCTTCGTCGCTGTTAAGAGGACATTTTTAGACCGCCTCGCTCGGTATGAGAGGGTTATACAGAAATTTTTAATAAAAAAAGGAAATATCTATTTTACATAAAATAGGCAGTTTTTGGCAGTTTTCCTAAAAAAGACGAAAATTCCTCTCCCTCTAGCTTAGTTATCAGTTTTCTGCGTGTGCCCACTCTATATTTGTCCTCGAATTTGATGGCAGCCATAAGTTTTTGGCGTCATAAGCCCGCCGATGTTACTCGAGCTCAAACAATGCTTAGATTGGAGGCAGAAGTGAGACTGAACAAATCTTACTAATCGTATTGTATTCGAGGGATGCTCCTAATGGGTTAAAGGGAGGGGCAATCAAAAATTCACAGCAAGACATAATTCACTGACGTACTCTGTACGCCAACTCCTCCCTCTAAGGGCAAGGAATATATTCAAGAAACCATTGGAAATCCATCATTTTTCCATTCTGTTATCCCAAATATACGTAATGGGAACTTCAGCATTTTTTTAAATTTTTTTAAATCAATTTAAAATGCTTCGAAACGAACAATAATATTAGAAAAAAAATTCTAGACAGTTTTATTTTTTTTAAATTTGCAATCAAAGTTCGCCTCTCAGAAAACGCGGGAAAAACGATCCATTTTGGCGCGAAACGGGTCTGACGTCATAGTTGCTTGACAGGAGAGACACACGCTTTCTTTCCGTTCGCTCTCTATAGAGATTCTCTTTTTTTCTACATTTTCCGACTCTCGCATTGTTAATAATTAAAAATAATTGGGGGATCAAAATGTTAATAATTAAATAAAGCACCAAATGTAAATAATCAAAATATGTTGGGGGTGCTAATATTAAGGGCATTAAATATATTGAATGGGGTAGCTAGGATAAAATTAAAACATTTGAAGCAAGGTAAATGCCCAGAAATAAAATTTAAATCATAATATATATCGAACAATTAATTAATTCTGGGTACTGAAATATTTAAAACGATAATAAGAAATACTAGCAATACTGATAATCACCTACCTTTGCTGACCTGAAAACCCTAGCTACTTAATTAAAAGTGAAATTGCATACAGTGGTAGCACATTGCGCTATATTAATTGAAGAAGAACAAATTTATTAAAATTCAAATATTTTTTTTATTAACAATTCTATGAATACTAAACTGCCAACAATTTTAAGATATGAATATAAAATTTGCAAATTTTACTGCTGATGCACACAACATCAAATATATGAAAATTCACAACTATAAAACAGAAAGTATATAAAAAAAATAACATATCTTTTCTTTACCAAATTAGTAAATGCAAAAAAACGAAAACACTCTCATAACGGCCATTTTGAAATACGATTATGTGTAGTGAGAGATTAGTAGTCTCACAATGAATAATTTTTTATGCACTGAAAAACGAACCCTTCATTGACTTGAACTCTCGTGCACTATATAACGGATTTAAATCATTTGAAGCAAGGCAATCCTTGGTTTTGCTACATCACTTGCGATCAATATTTGCATGGGAAAATAGTTTTCCCCGTTTTTTTTTTTTGGTTGACTTGAAAATCTTTCTTGCTCACATTATTAGTTTCACAAGTGGCGTCTCTCGTTCACAAACAACAAAATCGTTGCAGATGGTGACACTCGCACAAAACAATCATTACCATCTCGATCACACTACTTTCAACTTTTTGCAAGTCATCACTGCTGTTCGCACAATGAAGAGCACAATATCGCCATTCCAAACGCAAGAAATAAAAGGCTTCAGTCCAGCATGAACACGAATAGTTCAAGACAATAAAATGAAGTTCAGTTCAAATATAAGTCGCCTGTTGATTTCTTATTTAAATTCAACATTTTAGTTCTTTTAACCAACAGATTTTATCTACTGCTTGCATGCCTGAGAGGACGAGAACCGAAGGAATAAAATCCCAACGGTCTCGGAGCCTCCAGGATGCGTGCTATCACTTCAGAATATTCAAACGAAAAAAACAAAGGAATCTGCTTTCATAACGGAAAAAACAGCTTCAGTCAAGAACGTCAAAACCCAATAACATCTAAATTCATCCGCAACAAGATGGCGAGGAAATAGTCCCGTAGCAAAATTTGAATTTAAAAATTAATAAAGTTGAAACCTTAATGGAAACAACAACAAAAATTAAGACAAATAATAATTAAATCGAAAACAAAGAAAATAATTAAGTAAAATTTAGAAATTAAATGAAACGGCTAAAATTAACGTTTGAATTTCAAAATTAGCCAAAGTTGCCACAAGAAAAGAAAGAAACTTTAGTGGCGAAGAATTAAATTAATTAAAAATACTGACAAAGCCGAAAAATGATGTTGATGCAATATTTGCAATCTAACACGCATCAGATAAAAAAATGTCGGCAAGATACAAGTACTGTATTGTTCTTAAATGTAGTAATACAACTGTAACGGCACCCGTTAAATTATTTATCAATGTGCAAAGAATTATATTATTCGCAAAAAGTGGTGTAAAGCGATGAAGAGAGATCCGGAGCTTCATCCGGAATTATCAGCAAGCAGCATTCGGCATGTCTGAGGAGATCATTTTGATGTGAGTTATTAATCTATATTATATCTATTAAAATTGTATATCATGAAGCACAGTAAATTCAGAATTCGATATCTTTTTTTTGTTTTTAAAAGAAGTATAAGGTGAGGTTAGCAGCCAGAAAAAATATATTTTAAAGCAAACAGTAAAATTTAATTAGTTTTTTTCCGTTTGATTACATGGAATTTATTTTTTTTACAATTTGAGGGGCCATGGCCCCTCAAAGGGTAAAAATATAGAAGATCCCACCTTCTTTAAGATTCTTTTTTTTTTAAAAAAAAAAGCTTGCTGTTCTTATTTTATTGCATAAATTTTTTCAATGGATATTCGAATGTTTCTTATATTCTTATAATTTCTTATAGAAATCACAGTACTATTGAAAATTAATAAGAATATGTTAAAAATTAGTTTAAATTCATGACTTTTTTGATAATAAAATACGTTTTCATTCGTAGTTCAACAAAATAATTCGCAGCATTAATTTTTGATGCAAAATAAATCCTTTATATTCAATGAATGTATTAAAATAAAAATTTGTCTTCAGAAAGTTGGTTAAAGAAGTATAAGGTGAGGTTAGCAGGAAAAAGGAATAGATATTTTAAAGCAAATAGTTAAATTAAATTTGTTTTTTCCCTTTAGTATCCCCCTTTTTTGATTACATGGAATTTGCATTTTAAGAAACCATTGATACTCCATAACAATATCAGGAAGTACTGTAAAGAAGAGCCTTGAATTTCATATTTGTTCTGTTCTTGATATAAGTATAAGATGAGGTTAAACGCTTAAGTACCTGTAGCTCGTATTGAAAGATTGCGTGGTAGCCACGTGTAGTTTTAAGGTTCTATTGTTGATTAAGGTTTATAAATAGATTTAATATTGTTTCTATTTTGGCACAGATTTTGAAAAGAAAATTATTTTATACTTTTCAAACCACGGTTTTGTTTAATTTTTTGAAGTTAATTTTTATTTTTTCACATGAAAAGTTAAGCGCGAACACATACATGAAAACGTAGCTGGCCTTTAGAAGTTTTCCGCTTATTTTAAAAATTTATGCTTGATTTATCCACACGGGGATAGTGATGATTTAATAGCATTATCAGAATTAATTTATTTTTTCATTTTCGGTTGATTTTTTATGGGAGTTTAAAGATTTCCTTTTTTTGCCGAATTCGGTTAATATTAAAAAGAAGTTAAGCTAGAATTTGTTTCTTCTGTTCTGTTTTTCATGCTTTTTTTATTTTTTAAGCACTTTGTCTGTCTACAAATTAGTATACACACCACTGTTTGGATTCTGAGTTATGACAAGGCTTTTTTTTGGCTAAGTTCAGCATTTTATTTTATTTATTTTTGGTTTATGTTGTTTCATTGAGGAGGATTATAAGACAAAAAAAGCAGAAATTTTACCGTCGTGGTTTTATTCCTCGTATCTGAGCCATCATAAAATCGGAATTTTTCTTGAAATGCATTGCCATCATTGTAGAATCAATCCTTGGCAAATTATCGGATTTGCCTTGTACAAAACCAATATCCATTGTGAAATTGGACGTTGAATAGTAGAAAAGCTAAAAACTTTACTTTTAAAATGTTAGCTGGTACAAACGCCTTGATTCAAAGCAGGGTACAAAAGTAGCGAAAGAGAAGTATGCGAAGGAAGGCACCCTTGACGTCAAAATCTACTCGGCCAATGAGAGTGCGTTTCGGATTGCATCATGATTCCTGCTATTTCAATGCATCTTTCGCTCTGAATATTTAAATAAATAAATTTTTCTGTAAAATTTCACTTGCATATTTGAAATTAGAATGATTTTTTCTACAAATACGGATGGCTTTCACGTGTTTTTAGTTCCCTATTGTTAAATTTGTTTTTCACCTTTCATTTAAAACCTTACCCTACTTCCATAACATAACTGCAATCAAACATCATAGAAAGAATCAACATTCTTCGAAGTTAATGAAACGCATCAATTGCCTACCAAATAATTAGCTCCGAAATCGGTGCCTCAACTTTCTCTCCGAGTCTTCAGCTAATCATCGGCATCTTCCGTGTGGGCGTGGCCTGCCTTTCAAACTCTCGGTCAACCGATTAACGGAAAAATAAAAAGGGGCGTGTCCCGAGGGAAAGACATTGATGTTGCCAGCGGGACACTTCCAAATTAATGTCAAGGCAAGCGTCTCAATCGATGGAGTACTTGTTGGTGGAGATGGCTTCAGCTTACTGCTCACTTCCTTGACTGACGTCACGTTTATTCCGGTGTATATACAGTAGAACCCCGCTAATCCGAAATTCCGGTTTATCCGAACCGATTTTATTTTCGAAAATTATATGTAAATGAGAAGATTACCCGAAAAGATTTAAATATATATACTAAAAATAATAAGCACTTTTTCAGCATGCATAATTTTGTACACATTGACGAAGCTAATGCAATAATTCAAGGATAGCATTTATATTTAATACAAACACATTACATTAGCACATCATATACGCATTTACATTAACGATTTATTGGGGTGAAGAAATTTTTCATATTTGTCTGACGAACTGATGTTGTTCTCGACGTGGAAGCAATATTATGCCAACGTCTCATAAACATAATGTCTGTTGATGTCACATTTTCACTCTGCTCTATATATCGCAGTGCTATTTCTAGAGCATTTGCAGCTTCTGAATGGGAAACGAGAACATTCTATGGCTCATCAATTTCTTCTAGATCAGAGTCATCTTGTCGCTTATTCTGAATTAAAGAGATGATTTCTTCATCTGTATATAACTGATTGGCTTCAGTATAGAAAGACAACCACTCAGTAACAGTGTGTTCAGTTGCGTCTTCACAGCCTGGGATACATTTAATAAGCGGATTAATTTCGCTTTTGTTTGTTTCTCCCTGTTCAACTTTGCTAGATTCAGCTAAACTTGGCCATAACTTCTTCCACGACTTTACTAAACAATTTTGCGTAACAATGTCCCATGACACCGATACCCATTAAATTTCATCTTTTATTGTGACATTCTATATAAGTTGCAGTACGGAGTCAAAACTACCATCGATTCAAGAGATAGTTGTACTCAGTACTTATAACTTACATTCTTTTCAACACACATCTTTTTCTTTTCTATTTTTATTGGAATTTCGGGTAATCCGAATTTTTTTGTAATCCGAACAGGCACGGGTCCCAATTAGTGCGGATTAGCGGGGTTCTACTGTATTTGTTATGGTAAAAGTGAAATTAGTGAGATATATTCTGTTTTATCAAAAAAAGAATGTAATGCTACAAGCAGCAACGTAAGGGAGAACAAAGACAAAAGGAAAAGCTGGACTAAACGAAATAAGAGAAGAAGAAAACAGTTTATGTTGTATGAGTAATAGACATAAATATTTTCTAATGTGGTTACTGCTTCTTTGGAAGCCTGCTTTGAAATTATGCGTTCTGATTGATTTAATTTTACAACTGATACCGTACCATTAAACAACAATGAAAAATTTAAAATATTAAGGATAGTCAACAAATAATATCAAGTTAAAAAGAGCGCTACAGAATTGTGGTATATTACTTGTTTTAATCCTTTCATTTTTACTTTCTCGTATACGAAGTATACAAAGAGAAAGTATTGTAATCGTCAAAAAATTCTAACTCGAGATTTTGATGAATCTCCACGGTTTAAACCACCCTGAGTGCGAAAAACACAATTTTGGAATTATGTCTGTCTGCTTATGAACACGATAACTCGAAAACTATAAGAGCTACGGGAATGAAATTTGGCATGTGATCTTCTCACACAATGTGTAGGTTTCTATCAAATTTTGGATAAAACCCGTCTAAGGGAAGTCTGTCTGTCTGTCCGCGTTCATTTGTACTCTATAACTCAAATCTTACATAGCTAGATAGATAAAATGTAGTACACAGATTTTTTATCAGAAATGTAGGTCCGTATAAAATTGTATGCCAAATACGTCAAAGGGTTAACCGTCTGTCATCCTATATAATCGCATAATTTTGAACGCCATAACTTTAAAAAAAATTACTTAGATAAATGAAATTTCGTATGTTGTCTCGAAACACTAATTGTAGATTTGACTCTAATTTTCATTTAAATCGGTTTAAATAAAGACGTTGAAATTATCTATTTGGTTTTTCTCCATTCTACGCAAACAAAAAAAAGCTACGAACGCTGGAGCGAGTGTTTTCCCCACCCTACGGAATACCGCAAGTTTTCAGGCGCGCTGTGTATCCCCTCTACCCTTGTTAATCGTATGCCAGAAAGGTTTGGGGAGGCACACACAGTTTCTTAAATATATTTTTAAGGTTTTCAAAAAGATTTTGTGTACTTGATAAAGACCAGTATATTTTGATTTGTGTACAGAAGAAATCCTTGAAAAGCAGAAAAAAATAATTGAATTTGTAAAATTAGCCATTTTTCAGAACGAAGACGTTAACAGTCTCTTCACCAGTGCTTACAGCATTGGTAGTAGGCTTGAATTTCACAATTCTATTTGAACTCATTGTCGAACCAATATTCTATTCTAGTGACTTTTAACGTAGGTTTTCAATACTGGAAGTTTTTAATATCTTCTATTTAAATTACTACCAGTCAACATTTCATTGAGCTACTGATATTCACTAAATATTTAACTATATTAACCGAAAAAGATTCGTTATTCAAGCATCGTGATCACCTAAAACCGAACCGGGTTAAATGTTCCTCTCGGTTCAGAACATTTATAAGAGAATTAAATTTATTTTATCTTCTTTAAACGACTACTAAAGGAATTGTATTACGTTTGGAGAGTCAAGTTTATATTGCTTCTGTTTTGTGTATTAAATAGATTTTTTTATTTTCATGTATTAAATGCTGGTAAAATAGCCAACAATGTCTTGTATCATGTCCGCAGTTAATGGTAAGTGAATGCATTAAAAAGAAAGAGTGTGATTATTTCATTGATTTTGAATCGTCAAAATGTTATTCTAAATTAGCAGCTATGAATTGTTTCACAATATTTTAGAAAAAATATTCAGAATAACAAATATAAAATTCTCAAAATTGCTTTTTTCAATTGGTTTTTCAAAATTTCACAAGATTGCTTTTTGAAAGCATAACAAAACAATGACCCGTAAAAATTAACTTTATGCTCAATATTTATTTTCAAACAGACTGAAATAATTTGAAGACAGGCCGTTCACCAAATATAGTTTTGGAAGTTGACAGCACAATTTACAATTGCTGGAGAAAAACACTATTTCATCTACAATAAATCACAAACAAATGATTGCATGAAAAGCATAATTACGAATACACTTAAATATAAAAAGAGTTGCGGGTAAACCAGATAAAGCATGAAAAAAATCTAATAAATATTTACAAAATTTTATAAAGGTCGAAGTAATATTTCCAAACAAAAGGTGAAGAATTTTCTTACTCTTAAAAATTTATTAAAATCTAAAGCATTACCAGAACGTATTTTAAACAGTGCAATATCGAGTTCCAAACCCCTAAAAATTCTCAAATCTAAGGTTAATGACGTATGTTCTTTGGAGATGATTACGAGGGATTACAGAGCTGCAGAAAAACCTCTTCCGTTTCCACTAATTGTTTTCCAATACTTCGATAATGGCTTTTATTATAAAGTTTCACAAATATTTCAACCATTCGTTGGTGAAATTCATAACCGCAGTTACGTGTATCCGGATAGGAAGAGGTCCAGGATTAATTTACTGAGAAAATAACTTCTTCAAATATATGTTGGGGAACTTTTCAGTTTTAAACCAGTGGTGGTTTTAGTTTTAAAGAAAACAAAATGAAAGAAGATTTATAACTTTTTTCAAGCCAAACTTCCTTTCTGTAAAATCTAGTGAGAAGAGCGTAATTTATTACAGCGTAATCCATCTTAGAAATTAAATTTCTCTGTTTTTTCGGAAAGTCTTAGTAAACTGAAAGATTTGCATACCTCTCGTACTATTTTTTTTTTATTTAAGATGAGAAACATATTGTTGCGAACCAGTAATGTCGCTTCCTAGCAAAGTTAGTCTTATGGTTGGAAAGAGATATTTACAGAGATTCTTATTATTTATAAGGGTTGCCTCCCCTGACCTTGGCGACAAAGTTGACTACTTTCGCGTCAAAAGGTTCTCGACTATGCGAGAATTGAGATCCTATCTCTCATAGGAGCTAAGATCCAGAATTCTCCGGATGATTACATATGATGTCACGGTTTTTGAAAGCCTTTATAATGAGAACGTCTTTAGAATCTCGATTCAGTCTTGTTTGCATTGCGAGTTGGTCAGCTTTCTGGCGCTAAGTTCGTGCTGTTGCTGTTATTGTTAGTGATTTGCTGCCTGCTTGTGTTGCTGATTTGCGCATGTGCTGCTTTTTTCCTGATACCTGCGCTGCGTGACTCCTGAATTTTCGAGAATAGAGCATCGCTCTCCATAATCCTACTTGTTTGACTGCTTTCACCGTACACACAACAGACAATTTTTGAAACAACATATTTTCCATCATATTTAATTTAAACAGCTCATCTTCGCCGCTACGAAACACCGAAGTAAATATAAAAAAAGAGAATGTCTCTCTTTGTTTTATTAATAACTAGCCGCCTTCGGCCACCAGCTTGTTTGCCGGGAATATAATTTCAAATGAATCTCTTATGCGTAATATTATATCCCTGGTTCCCTTATCAAAGTAATTTTTAACTTCAAATCGCGATATACATTTAACCCGCGTTCTTTTCCTATCCGACTTTACTTTTTTATTCCTTATAAACAAAACAACTCTCTTAATCGTATTACAAACCACAGTACTGATGACC
The DNA here is from genome assembly GCA_013235015.1 of Araneus ventricosus. Classification (NCBI taxonomy): domain Eukaryota; kingdom Metazoa; phylum Arthropoda; class Arachnida; order Araneae; family Araneidae; genus Araneus; species Araneus ventricosus. The sequence goes on along the minus strand of BGPR01031848.1, from coordinate 300 downwards.
TGTAAAAAAGTATTCATTTTATATCAGCATTTCAGTCATTTTGTGTAATACATATAGATACATATAAAGTAATTATATTTGAATAATTTTTTGTAATGAATTTAAAATATCACCTTTATCTTTATCAATAAAAAGTTTTGTGCTTAATTCAGAAAATCATTCCTGTTGCTTCAACCGCTACTTTCCTATTTAGTATGAGATGAGCTTTTTAAATCCTTTCCTTGACCAACAATGGCTGCCCTTTCCTTGTTGACAAATGACTGCTTAGCGGCGTCCTCCCTCGTTCCCCCTCCCTTCCTT
>BGPR01031847.1:0-17816 GCA_013235015.1 Araneus ventricosus | reverse complement strand
GCACATGTTTGTAAGTATTTTAATAATAACGAATATATTGCAATGTTATTTGATATCGATAACACTAAAAAAATTCGGTTAGTTAAAAGAGTCAAAACGTTCACGCAATCTAAGATTAAAGGTGACATTCTAATTTTATAATTAAATGTTGACAAAAAATCAAATAAATCTTTCAAAAATTGTTCTGAGCATAGCCTTTATTCTAACAATTAGATTACACTATTGGAAGAAGATTTTCACGCATTTAACACATCATGAAAAGGTTAACAAAACAATCCAAATTCTAAATTATAGTTTTCCATTTGAGATAGTTCTATAAGGTAATACTCTTCCAAAGATTTTATATTGTTCTGAAGCAAGAATGATATATCGAATTATGCTAAGAAATTTTGATAGTAACTTAAATTTCAGTGCAGTTCCTCGAGACGAACATATTTTGTCGTGCAGTATAATCTTGGAATTACACATTCGATCCACCATAATGAAGCAACTCCATTGCTATCTAGATTAACTTAACTAGTAAGGTCGGTTTTATTCAATTCAAAATATCAAAGGTTCCTGACGAGAATGCTGGTCGCCAAACGCGACTATACTCTACTAATAATAGCGAATATATATATATAAGGCAAATGCCATGGTTCGCTCACACACTCACTCATCACGAAATCTTACGTTGAATGTCTTGGAAAATTACAACACGTCAGGCAAAAGTCACGAACACCATATTACAAACAATGAAAGGGCGTCAGTGGCTTCACTATGTCATTTTTTAGTACGCAGTAGTGTAGATTGCTGGCAGCATCAGTAAGGAGGCACTACCTTGTAGTATGAACTTAAAATAAGCCATTCACCATCTTGCCCTGACTTCACCTACTATCGTTCTTTTAATTTGAATTTTTACTTTCTTATTGTAGTGCACTAAACTTTTTATTGAATCGTTAAAAAACTCCTCTGAGATATTATGAAAAATTTGAAATATATTCGGTAGTACACACAAAATCCCATTCCTGAATAGAATCTACTCATTATCCCTTTTTTCTGAACATGTTTCGATTCTCTAAGAACGTTGAAGTTAAAATTACTTTTATGAAGGAATTATTATTATGAGGACAAGATATGCATAAAATATTAAGTTGAAATAATTCGGAACCAATAACAGGTGGCTAGTAACTAATAAAAGTAAATATATAAAAAAAACAGCACACACACACACAGAAAAAAAATACTCTAAGCCGTATATTTTGATTGGAACACCAAAGAATTGTACGAGGTAACTAACAGGAACCACATTAGTACCGACATTATATACAGAATTTAAGCTTTGATAACTGCGATGATATTAAATTGTTTCATTTTTTAGGAAACAATCCAGTATTAATAAAGTATTAAAGAAAGTTTTAGTACCATTAAATATTACAGTATTAAAAGAAAGTAGTTCGAACTTTTAATTTCAGAATTTTTATGAATTTTATTTTAGCAGAACATAATTTTTTTTCTTATAGACGAACATGGGATTTTGTTATATTTGATAAAATAATGTTACTTTCTTGAAAACACTGTTTTTGGTAAATTTTGTCATTTGTCAATAGATTTTTATGTATCCAGTATTTTTTCTCTTTCAGCAGGTATTCAAAAATAAGATTTCATAGATTACATGTTTTTTTACCATTTTCATACATTAAATTAGCTCTCTTCAGATACTGGAATGTACTTTCAAAAGACATAATAATTGTTTTAATGCGTTATCATATACAAAATACATTATTATATCTATAAGGGATACAAAGCATTTCATTTAACTTCTTTCGAAAATTTTCTTATTACTGGTTTCACTTATTGTCAAGAGGAAAATAGAAAACAGGCAGATGACTATTTATCACATCCTATATTCAAAGACTATAACAAAGAAATTTATAGTTGAATGTGAATTTTTGAGTCTGCGAAAAAAAATTCGACCGAAAACTGCATTTTCTTTCCGCTTCAAATGATACATGTTACATTAAATTCTTTTTCGTATTTCCCATAAGTCCCATATCAACTCCATTTTTTCGGCTGCCAAAGTCTGCAAAAGAAACTTTTAGTTTTATCCAATTGTTTCCACCATTGGAATAGACGAAGAAAATTGCTTTTCTCTGAATGTCTACTGATATTTTCATAAAAATTATTTTCAGGCCCTTTCTTTTTATTCACTATTTATAATCTTGGCAGTTATCGACTGCGTTGACGTAATGTAAGTGCCCGAAGATTTCTCTATGGCTCAATTTTTATGAAAATTCTTTTTGCTCTTTGTATAGCATACTTGACATAAAAACTGAAACTTCATCAATAACATTTCATATACTTGCTTCTGGGATTGTTTTCAGTAAAATTCTATCATTAAATAGAATCGATTTTATTTATCATAACATCAGTGGTTCTGATTTCATTACTTTCTCATACGAAGTATACAAAAAAATGTATTGTAATCGTCAAAAAATTCGACTCTGAATTTTTGGCGAAACTTAACATATGAAACTTCCCATAGACCCAAAACAACATTTTGGAAATTTAGTCTACCTTCTGTAAACACGATGACTGATGATTAACTTCTGTAAACACGAAAAATAGAATGACTTACACAAACAGAATTTCTTTGTGGACTTTACACCAAAACTTCAGCTCTGCAATAAATGTTAGACGAAATCTATCAACAGGAAATCTGCATGTCAGTTTCGTATATGGTATTATCACCAAAATTGTATATCTGTCAAATTTCGGACGAAATTCGTCTGCTTGTTAATTGTCAGTCGGCCTGTCTTTTCGTGTGAAAGGTAACATTATAACTCATAACCTCAAAAAGCTGGATGGTCAAGGGAAAGATATCCAGCATGAACAATCGATTATCTCCATTACGGTTCCGATGAAAGTGAATACAAAACGCCCAATATTGTGGAAGTGAGCAAAAAGGCAAAAAAAAACCTCTAACTTTTTTTTTGTGAAAAATTCTTATATTGAAATCTCTGCAAGCGACATCTTATAAAGATATATTACCTGCACTGAAAACTATTGCTGAAGTAATTTTAATATTTTTTTACTGCAAATCAATTACATTTCAAATTGTCTTAAATAAATCGCAAGAGAAATGTTGCATATCATTGAAATGAAACATTAGTTAAATACATTGCAAATTTAGTGCTTGTTTTTGTAAATATATATATATATATATATATACAATACGAAAAAAATACAGACTGTACTAAACAATTTTCAAAGATCGCCAAAAGCTAATTTTTCTTTAAATTATTAATTATTTTTAAAGAAACATACAAAAATTAATTAAATATTGGAAATGGCAACTCAGTAACAAATAAATAAATTAACTTAAAACATCTAAAATATTCTAATTCAATGGTAATGGCAACACTTAAGAAAAAAACAATCTTTTCAATGTATGGAAACACAGTTTTTAATTAATAAAAATTATTTGATTAATTGTCATGAAATCTTCACTAAAACCTTTCTTATGATTCATAGTAAATGTGAGCAAAATTTGGAAAAACCCAACTCAGTAATTTGGATTTATATAGGGTACATATTATTTAGGCGTTTCAGTTTTATTTGTATACACATTCAATATATTTTATTTGCAAATTCAAGCAATTTATATTCTCTCTTATATATCACAAAGAAATTACCCCTGTCCTACGGTAGCTTCCGGAGTACTTTGAATAACAGACGTCCCAACATCAACACGGAAACTGAAGGTGGAATCTTAATGGCTGACATAGGCTCAACCTTTCCCGCAGGAAGTACGACCCGTCATAGGAGTGAAGGCATAACTCGTTCCCACACCATTATTATATACACCAGGGAACTAAGACTCCTCTTAATTATCCTGAGGCTTCATCCTCATATCTAAACCCCCCCCCCTTCCTCCTATGGAATCTTTCTAAGGGTAGGGAGATTTGACAATAAACAAGGGAAACTTGAACCTAGGATAGTTATACTTGACCTGATGATAGGAAGTCTATGATTTAATCAAGACTTGCTGAATCGAAAGCGTCTTAGTTATCAACAAAAATTAATTAAATCAATTATAAAAAAATTAGTAATAGATCAATGTAATTGTTCTTAATAAATGTCTAATTCTAATGATTAAAGCATGCAAAATGAAATAATAAAAATTTAACAATTAAAATAATATTGAATTAAATTATAAAAATAATAGTTATGGAACAAGGAACCTACTAACGTTACTAGCGCATAGAGGAATTGTCGGTTTAGAATGGATTAGAGTGGAACAGAATAGCAATAAAATGTTAAGAAAGAAGATAAAAAATGCTATGCAAAAGAAAAAACTGGAAAAGCTTAATAGACTTACTTGGTTCTTCTAATCTTTTGATCGGCACAGTAGCAAAAGACAAAAATATATTAGACGGGAAGAAGAAAATTCTAACCTAACAATGGGAAAATCTCATCCAAAATGGCGAAACGTTAAATCAAACCAAAAAATGCTGTACAAACATTTTCAAAACAGTTCGGGCAAAAGAATTTTTATTGAAGAAATAAATCATGTGTTTGCTAGTGAAGAACAAATGTTATAATTAAATTTCAATATACTTTAAAATTATAATCTTAAACAAATATTTTTATTATTTGAAATTATATTAAAAAGGAATGTTGGTCTTTACATAATTATCCGAAAACAATTTTTAAATAATTATTCTCATATGAAACTCAACTACCAAAAATATTTGCATTTACGTTAAGGCTAAGATTTGCTAGTGAAAGCATACAACTTGATCATTTCCGCTACCATATAGCCAGAAATTCCATCGCATCAGAAATTTGATCCTAAGCAAACAACGTACTTCATTTAGATAAGAAGATCGACGTTGCAGTAAATAACAAACTCTTGTTTTCTGGTATGGTCAAGTCTGTCTAAATGGCAAGGCTCAAATTTCTCTAACTTGACTTTTTCTATGTAATTACCTTAGAATGAAGACATCGCACACCATAGTACATCAAATTAAAGTTGAAATATGCTAAATACTTAGAAAGATATAAATACAAATTAAGGGAAGTTTTAACTAAGATAGAGGTAAAAATACAATAATATTAACAAAAAACGAATGAAAAAGAACGAGGAGGAAGAAGAATCTGATGGATGATGTCATCAGAGGCCTCCATCCATGCAGATTCAAAATTAGAATAGGTTTTCTGTCGGGGAAAAATCACTTTAAGGTCTAAATTTGAATTTTCCTTTGAGGCCTGAACCTATTCCGGAACAAATTGTAAAGACAAACATTTATCCATAAGGAAGAAATTCAAAGCAGTCTTTTAAACAAAGTCTGAAAATTTTCTATTTTTTCTATCCTAAATACTTAGAAGTATTTTAATTCGCCAAACACTTAAGAGTAAAGTTCAAATACACAAAATAATGAAAAATGGAAAATTTCCATCGGAACATCCAAAACACATTCATCTGTTACAATGGCTTTTCAGCTTGGAATAGAAATCGCTTCCAATACACCATATGACCAAATGATGGAAGTAACAAATTGCCAACCGTTTCATGTTTGGAGAAAACGAAGGAGAAGAAAGTGAGATCAAATCTCTTTAATTTCTCCTGTATAATATTTTTAATACTATTAAAACTTTCACTTTATAAGATCATATATACTTTTAAACAGTTTTAGCATGGAGCAGTAACAGAAATCAGTTCGATGAAGTTTTAAGAATTCATATCGAAAATATTTATCATAAAAATCTTCAAGACAATTCACTACAGAAGTCATCTGAAAATTTTAATATCTGTTTCATTCGCAGAAAATATTATAACGGAAATATAGCAAGGTAAATGAGGTTCTAGTAGTTAATATGTAACTATTAATTATAAAGGAGTAATGTCATGAAAGAAAAAGAAATTTCATCCAATTTTATTTGAATGTGAAAAAAAGCTATCGTCTAAACGGAAAAAATAGTTGCGTAATGAATTATTTACGAAATAGACTGTCTAACTGGGTGAATAATCATTCGAAATCTTAGTAAACATCGATTCAAAAATTAATTAAACTCTCCGACTTAAGAGCAAACTATGAAAAGCTGATTCACGATGATTGACATTTTAATACTTGAATTTACTTTATAATCTTGCTTTATTCAAAATTTAATTATCAAGGATAATGATATTAATCAAGAATCCTGGAAGAATGCTTAACATAATAATAGCGGATGAATTCTTTAGGTTAAATAATCACATAGAATTTTAGCAGATCCATTTGCTATAACAAATTCAATGATATTTATTAGGGCTTTATTTCCTGTTTTAAGATTCCTAGGAATGGAAATTGAAATCTAACGAATGAGAATAATATAGAAGCTATTATTAGGAAACCCTATGAATCTCCCGCTTGCGACATGTTATAGTTGTTAATGACATTTTATAACCCACGAGATTTGAAATTTCTGGTCATTAATAACTTCTTGAATCCAAGGAATACATTTTACAGATAAATAATTAAAATTCATCAGTTCTAAGACTTTATTAGCATAATACTAGCGGGCATTTAAAGTACCTGCTTAGATTGTTATCTGGCTGTAATATATAATTGTGATAAAGTGATACTCTGAAACACTGAAAGCATTTATTGTAACTGGAACGTGAATTATTTAATTATTCCTATATTTAATGAAACTGGACAAGGAAAATAATCAAAAATTATAATTGTTCGATCTCTAATCGATCTGCGTGGAGGAAAAATTCATAACCTTTACATGTTTTATATTCTACAAACTGATAGAATATTGTTTTAAAGATATATTTTAATAGATTTCATTAATTTTTTTCTACTATAAGGGGTTGAATATTTGCCATCGATTGCATACACTTTTTATAAATCCTTTCTAGCAGTTATAATGACTAGAACCTAATGAAAAATGAAACGGTAATGCCTCTAAAAAGTAAAAAAATACAAGATCATATAAAATATCTTTATAAAAGCATGATATCTTTGATTAATCTCAAAAAGAAAGTCATTCAATTACCTCTATTAATCAAAATCAGTCATTTTTTAGGGTGTTTGTACAAGATGTTTTTGCATGAACTTAAATTTGTAAAAGGTCAGTGTATTGTGTATTGAGGATTTAAATGCATACAAGGCCCATTCTTCATTAATTGGCACTTAAAATCCATCCATCCATTTATTCACAGCGCACGTCGATTAACCTACCCGTAAGGGTGTAAGACAAGAAATGAAGGCGCTTCAAATATATTTCTAACTGCTACTGGCTTGCTCAATGAGTTATTGATACCATTATGTTCGTGACAATGGCTTTTCTTCTAAATTGTACCGTTCAAAAATATTTCCTTAATTATAGTCTTTCATGCTCAGTCCATGTTTTACGTAAACATATTTCGGGGATTCTTCTTTTAGAATAAGCGGATAAAAACTATCTTTGAAATTATTTCTCATTCTTTTCCTAGAACTCAGAAAGAAGAATATAATGCAAATAAACAAATGAATGATTGCATTCTGTCTTCAGTAAATATTATATTTCATGTGTGAAGACAGTTACAGAGAAGGCATTTAATTAGGGACATCCGCAATAACTTCTCTGATTAGTCGAAATTTCAACACGTCAGTATACATTAACCTTTTGCCAAGGGTTACTGGTAGGTCATTCTTCTCGACCTGAGTCCCATATTTCATAATTTAAAAAACTATCACCATTTCTTAACTTTTTATTAATATTAATTACATTCTTTTAGAAGAAAATAGAAAACCTACACTAAGATTGCATAAAGATTTTTATTTAAATTCAAAGTAAAAATTCTGTTTATTTCTTATCCTATTTTTTCAAAAAACATATTATCCATTTACCATAACAAATAGTATTGAACAATAATAAATTTGCGTGAAAAAATCCTGGAAGAACTTACCGAGATAAGATTTATAGTTTTCTAAACAATGGACATTCTCAATCATTTTAGCAAATCAAGAAACATTCCTTTAAGATTTTTTCTGTGACAAGGATATGAAAAATAATCCTCTCTTCTAGAAATCGTTTTCTCTGCTTTCCATCTGTATGGACAATGATACCAGCAGAGGTTATTCAGATTAATGAATATTTCCAACCCACATGTAATCGAACAATGACATTTTACCATTATTTATCTATTTTATCAAAATTTACTTACATTAAGAAGGAAATTGAGTTCAAAAAACCTGTGTCATATGCTAGTCTCACTTTTTGTCAAATAAAAATAAGTAAACGTAATGCATGAAGGCCTTTAAAAATAATTTCAAGACAGAAGCCTGTTTGTTCTTTTCATCAAAAGTAGGTCCGCTAAATTTACTAACAGCTCGGTGTTACTCGGGATAAAAATATTTGTATGTTTTTCATTTAAAAATATTAATAGATTAATTAATTATCACGAAACCTTTCCTATGCTTCAGATGTGTGAGAAAATTTTGAAGTACTTATAATAAATCAAAAGTTGCAGTTATCAGATCAAATCAACTGTTGACAGGTTACGTGGTGTAAACGTCATGTGCAAGAATGTAAAAATATATTTCATGATAGCAGTCAAAGGATAGGGAATGATCAAGCAAATAAACACATTTTTTGAAAACATATGTAATACTTTTATACAAAATAACAATATTCTGATATAAGATAACAGTTATACTACATACAATCTCTTTACATCTGCAGCTTCCTTTTCATTTAAAATGAGAATATCATTCGCACTGAATGATTTTGAAAACTACCGAAGTCTAATTTTTTCCGTATCAATAAAATTATGAGAATATTATAGGTATTTTTAATCACTTTATTTATTTTTTCTCCATGTTGCCGTTTTCAACGTTTAATTAAATTTTGTATCATCCTTTAAAAATTATTGATTGATTGATTAATAATTAGACTTCGGTAGTTTTCAAAATCATTTAGTGCGAATGATATTCTCATTTTAATTAAAAAGGAAGTTGAAGATGTAAAGGGATTTTATGTAGCATAACTTTTGTTTTCTATCAAAATACTGTTATTTTATATAAAAGTATTATGTATGTTTTCAAAAAATGTGTTTATTTGCTTGATCATTCGCTATCCTTTGATTGCTATCATGAAATATATTTTTACTTTCTTGCACATAACGTTTACACCACGTAACCTGTCAACAGCTGATTTGATCTGATAACTGCAACTTTTGATACATTATAAGTACTTCAAAATTTTCTTACACATCTGAAGCATAGGAAAGGTTTCGTGATAATTAATTAATCTATTAATATTTTTAAATGAAAAACATACAAATATTTTTATCCCGAGTAACACCGAGCTGTTAGTAAATTTAGCGGACCTACTTTTGATGAAAAGAACAGGCTTCTGTTTTGAAATGATTTTTAAAGGCCTTCATGCATTACGTTTACTTATTTTTATTTGACAAAAAGTGAGACTAGTATATGACACATGTTTTTTGAACGCAATTTCCTTCTTAATGTAAGTAAATTTTTATAAAAAGGATAAATAAAGGTAAAATGTCATTGTTCGATTACATGTGGGTTGGAAATATTCATTAATCTGAATAACCTCTGCTGGTATCATTGTCCATACAGATGGAAAGCAGAGAAAACGATTTCTAGAAGACAGGATTATTTTTCATATCCTTGTCACAGAAAAAATCTTAAAGGAATATTTCTTGATTTGCTAAAATGATTGAGAATGTCCATTGTTTAGAAAACTATAAATCTTATCTCGGTAAGTTCTTCCAAGATTTTTTCACGCAAATTTATTATTGTTCAATACTATTTGTTATGGTAAATGGATAATATGTTTTTTGAAAAAATAGGATAAGAAATAAACAGAATTTTTACTTTGAATTTAAATAAAAATCTTTATGCAATCTTAGTGTAGGTTTTCTATTTTCTTCTAAAAGAATATAATTAATATTAATAAAAAGTTAAGAAATGATGATAGTTTTTTAAATTATGAAATATGGGACTCAGTTCGAGAAGAATGACCTACCAGTGACCCTTGGCAAAGGGCTAATGTATACTGACGTGGTTAAATTTCGACTAATCATAGAAGTTATTGCGGATGTCTCTAATTAAATGCCTTCTCTGTAACTCTCTTCACACATGAAATATAATATTTACTGAAGACAGAATGCAATCATTCATTTGTTTATTTGCATTATATTCTTCTTTCTGAGTTCTAGGAAAAGAATGAGAAATAATTTCAAAGATAGTTTTTATCCGCTTATTCTAAAAGAAGAATCCTCGAAATATGTTTACGTACAACATGGACTGAGCATGAAAGACTATAATTAAGGAAATATTTTTGAACGGTACAATTTAGAAGAAAAGCCATTGTCACTAACATAATGGTATCAATAACTCATTGAGCAAGCCAGTAGCAGTTAGAAATATATTTGAAGCACCTTCATTTCTTGTCTTACACCCTTACGGGTAGGTTAATCGACGTGCGCTGTGAATAAATGGATGAATGGATTTTAAGTGCCAATTAATGAAGAATGGGCTTTGTATGCATTTAAATCCTCAATACACAATACACTGACCTTTTACAAATTTAAGTTCATGCAAAAACATCGTGTACAAACACCCTAAAAAATAACTGATTTTGATTAATAGAGGTAATTGAATGACTTTCTTTTTGAGATTAATCAAAGATATCATGCTTTTATAAAGACATTTTATATGATCTTGTATTTTTTACTTTTTAGAGGCATTACCGTTTCATTTTTCATTAGGTTCTAGTCACTATAACTGCTAGAAAGGATTTATAAAAAGTGTATGCAATCGATGGCAAATATTCAACCCCTTATAGTAGAAAAAAATTAATGAAATCTATTAAAATATATCTTTAAAACAATGTTCTATCAGTTTGTAGAATGTAAAAAATGTAAAGGTTATGAATTTTTCCTCCACGCAGATCGATTAGAGATCGAACAATTATAATTTTTGATTATTTTACTTGTCCAGTTTCATTAAATATAGGAATAATTAAATAATTCACGTTCCAGTTACAATAAATGCTTTCAGTGTTTCAGAGTATCACTTTATCACAATTATATATTACAGCCAGATAACAATCTAAGCAGGTACTTTAAATGCCCGCTAGTATTATGCTAATAAAGTCTTAGAACTGATGAATTTTAATTATTTATCTGTAAAATGTATTCCTTGGATCCAAGAAAGTTATTGATGACCAGAAATTTCAAATCTCGTGGGTTATAAAATGTCATTAACAACTATAACATGTCGCAAGCGGGAGATTCATAGGGTTTCCTAATAATAGCTTCTATATTATTCTCATTTGTTAGATTTCAATTTCCATTCCTAGGAATCCTAAAACAGGAAATAAAGTCCTAATAAATATCATTGAATTTGTTATCGCAAATGGATCTGCTAAAATTCTATGTGATTATTTAACCTAAAGACCTAAAGAATTCATCCGCTATTATTATGTTAAGCATTCTTCCAGGATTCTTGATTAATATCATTATCCTTGATAATTAAATTTTGAATAAAGCAAGATTATAAATTAAATTCAGGTATTAAAATGTCAATCATCCTGAATCAGCTTTTCATAGTTTGCTTTTAAATAGGTGAGTTTAATTAATTTTTGAATCGATGTTTACTAAGATTTCGAATGATTATTCACTCAGTTAGACAATCCATTTCGTAAATAATTCATTACGTAACTGTCTTTTCCGTTTAGACGACAGCTTTTTTTCACATTCAAATAAAATTGGATGAAATTTCTTTTTATTCATGACATTACTCCTTTATAATTAATAGTTACATATTAACTTCTAGAACCTCATTTACCTTGCTATATTTCCGTTATAATATTTTCTGCGAATGAAACAGATATTATAATTTTCAGATGACTTCTGTAGTGAATTGTCTTGAAGATTTTTATGATAAATATTTAAAACTTGCCCGAACTGATTTCTGTTACTGCTCCATGCTAAAACTGCTTAAAAGTATATATGATCTTATAAAGTGAAAGTTATAATAGTATTAAAAATATTATACAGGAGAAACTAAAGAGATTTGACCTCACTTTCTTCTTCTCCAAACATGAAACGGTTGGCAATTTGTTACTTCCATCATTTGGTCATATGGTGTATTGGAAGCGATTTCTATTTCAAGCTGAAAAGCCATTGTAACAGATGAATGTGTTTTGGATGTTCCGATGGAAATTTTCCATTTTTCATTTTTTTGTGTATTTGAACTTTACTCTTAAGTGTTTGGCGAATTAAAATACTTCTAAGTATTTAGGATAGAAAAAATAGAAAATTTTCAGACTTTGTTTAAAAGACTGTTTTGAATTTTTTCCTTATGGATAAATGTTTGTCTTTACAATTTGTTCCGGAATAGGTTCAGGCCTCAAAGGAAAATTCAAATTTAGACCTTAAAGTCATTTTTCCCCGACAGAAAACCTATTCTAATTTTGAATCTGCATGGATGGAGGACTCTGATGACATCATCCATCAGATTCTTCTTCCTCCTCGTTCTTTTTCATTCGTTTTTTGTTAATATTATTGTATTTTTACCTCTATCATAGTTAAAACTTCCCTTAATTTGTATTTATATCTTTCTAAGTATTTAGCATATTTAAACTTTAATTTGATATATTATGGTGTGCGATGTCTTCAGTCTAAGGTAATTACATAGAAAAAGTCAAGTTAGAGAAATTTGAGCCTTGCCATTTAGACAGACTTGACCATACCAGAAAACAAGAGTTTGTTACTTACTGCAACGTCGATCTTCTTATCTAAATGAAGTACGTTGTTTGCTTAGGATCAAATTTCTGATGCGATGGAATTTCTGGCTATATGGTAGCGGAAATGATCAAGTTGTATGCTTTCACTAGCAAATCTTAGCCTTAACGTAAATGCAAATATTTTTGGTAGTTGAGTTTCATATGAGAATAATTATTTAAAAATTGTTTTCGAATAATTATTTAAAGAACAACATTCCTTTTTAATATAATTTCAAATAATAAAAATATTTGTTTAAGAATTTTAAATAATATTGAAATTTAATTATAAGATTTGTTCTTCACTAGCAAACAAATGATTTATTTCTTCAATAAAAATTCTTTTGCCCGAACTGTTTTGAAAATGTTTGTACAGCATTTTTTGGTTTGATTTAACGTTTCGCCATTTTGGATGAGATTTTCCCATTGTTAGGTTAGAATTTTCTTCTTCCCGTCTAATATATTTTTGCCTTTTGCTACTGTGCCGATCAAAAGATTAGAAGAACCAAGTAAGTCTATTAAGCTTTTCCAGTTTTTTCTTTTGCATAGCATTTTTTATCTTCTTTCTTAACATTTTGGTGCTATTCTGTTCCACTCTAATCCATTCTAAACCGACAATTCCTCTATACGCTAGTAACGTTAGCAGGTTCCTTGTTCCATAACTATTATTTTTATAATTTAATTCAATATTATTTTAATTGTTAAATTTTTATTATTTCATTTTGCATGCTTTAATCATTAGAACTAGACATTTATTAAAAACAATTACATTGATCTATTACTAATTTTTTTATAATTGATTTAATTAATTTTTGTTGATAACTAAGACGCTTTCGATTCAGTAAGTCTAGTGGCTAAATCATAGACTTCCTATCATCAGGTCAAGTATAACTATCCTAGGTTCAAGTTTCCCTGGTTTATGGTCAAATCTCCCTACCCTTAGAAAGATTCCATCGGAGGAAGGGGGGGGGGGATGATTAACATTATGAAATTTAGCTTAAAATTATTTTCTATTTATTGGCCTTGATAGTAATTTTTTGCTTTTTGTTATTGTAATAAATATTTTCAAAGACTATACTAATTTGGGCCCTGCTTACTGCCTCTTTATTGGGCAGTAAAATAATTATTATTAGCTTCTACTTATTTGCATTTATAAAATCATATTTGGACTCAGACGAATATCTTTTATATTAATTTAAAATTTAATTACAGTAACTAAGTGTTTGCAATACAGAAGTAAATCTTAAGGAAGCAAATTTGAACATTATTATTTTTAAATGAAATTAATCAATGCAAATTTATATAGAAGTCAGGGTTTTGATAATTATTTTTCTAAAGTTGCATATGATGAATTTTAAAGATTCTCAATTCAAAAGAGATACGTTCTTTTGATGTCAAAGCTGGTTACTGCAGGCTATTGTTCAAAGAGAGAATATAAATTGCTTGAATTTGCAAATAAAATATATTGAATGTCTATACAAATAAAACTGAAACGCCTAAATAATATGCACCCTATATAAATCCAAATTACTGAGTTGGGTTTTTCCAAATTTTGCTCACATTTACTATGAATCATAAGAAAGGTTTTAGTGAAGATTTCATGACAATTAATCAAATAATTTTTATTAATTAAAAACTATGTTTCCGTACATTGAAAATATTGTTTTTTTCTTAAGTGTTACCATTACCATTGAATTAGAATATTTTAGATGTTTTAAGTTAATTTATTTATTTGTTACTGAGGTGCCATTTCCAATATTTAATTAATTTTTGTATGTTTCTTTAAAAATAATTAATAATTTAAAGAAAATTAGCTTTTGGCGATCTTTGAAAATTGTTTAGTACAGTCTGTATTTTTTTCGTATTGTATATATATATTTACAAAAACAAGCACTAAATTTGCAATGTATTTAACTAATGTTTTATTTCAATGATATGCAACATTTCTCTTGCGATTTATTTAAGACAATTTGAAATGTAATTGATTTGCAGTAAAAAAAATATTAAAATTGCTTCAGCAATAGTTTTCAGTGCAGGTAATATATCTTTATAAGATGTCGTTTGCAGAGATTTCAATATAAGAATTTTTCACAAAAAAAAAGTTAGAGGTTTTTTTTTGCCTTTTTGCACACTTCCACAATATTGGGCGTTTTGTATTCACTTTCATCGGAACCGTAATGGAGATAATCGATTGTTCATGCTGGATATCTTTCCCTTGACCATCCAGCTTTTTGAGGTTATGAGTTATAATGTTACCTTTCACACGAAAAGACAGGCCGACTGACAATTAACAAGTAGACGAATTTCGTCCGAAATTTGACAGATATACAATTTTGGTGATAATACCATATATGAAACTGACACGCAGATTTCCTGTTGATAGATTTCGTCTAACATTTATTGCAGATTTGAAGTTTTGGTGTAAAGACCACAAAGAAATTCTGTTTGTGTAAGTCATTCTATTTTTCGTGTTTACAGAAATTAATCATCAGTCATCGTGTTTACAGAAGGCAGACTTAATTTCCAAAATGTTGTTTTGGGTCTATGGGAAGTTTCAAATGTGAAGTTTCGCCAAAAACTCAGAGTCGAATTTTTTGACGATTACAATACATTTTTTTGTTTACTTCGTATGAGAAAGTAATGAAATCAGAACCACTGATGCTATGATAAATAAAATCTATTATATTTAATGATAGAATTTTACTGAAAACAATCCCAGAAGCAAGTATATGAAATGTTATTGATGAAGTTTCAGTTTTTATGTCAAGTATGCTATACAAAGAGCGAAAAGAATTTCCATAAAAATTGAGCCATAGAGAAATCTTCGGGTACTTACATTACGTCAACGCAGTCGATAACTGCCAAGATTATAAATAGTAAATAAAAAGAAAGGGCCTGACAATAATTTTTATGAAAATATCAGTAGACATTCAGAGAAAAGCAATTTTCTTCGTCTATTCCAATGGTGGAAACAATTGGATAAAACTAAAAGATTCTTTTGCAGACTTTGGCAGCCGAAAAAATGGAGTTGATATGGGACTTATGGGAAATACGAAAAAGAATTTAATGTAACATGTATTATTTGAAGCGGAAAGAAAATGCAGTTTTCGGTCGAATTTTTTTTCGCAGACTCAAAAATTCACATTCCACTATAAATTTCTTTGTTTTAGTCTTTGAATATATGATGTGATAAATAGCCATCTGCCTGTTTTCTATTTTCCTCTTGACAATAAGTGAAACCAGTAATAAGAAAATTTTCGAAAGAAGTTAAATGAAATGCTTTGTATCCCTTATAGATATAATAATGTATTTTGTATATGATAACGCATTAAAACAATTATTACGTCTTTTGAAAGTACATTCCAGTATCTGAAGAGAGCTAATTTAATGTATGAAAATGGAAAAAAAACATGTAATCTATGAAATCTTATTTTTGAAGACCTGCTGAAAGAGAAAAAGTACTGGATACATAAAAATCTATTGACAAATGACAAAATTTACCAAAAACAGTGTTTTCAAGATAGTAACATTATTTTATCAAATATAACAAAATCCCATGTTCGTCTATAAGAAAAAAAATTATGTTCTGCTAAAATAAAATTCATAAAAATTCTGAAATTAAAAGTTCGAACTACTTCCTTTTAATACTGTAATATTTAATGGTACTAAAACTTTCTTTAATACTTTATTAACACTGGATTGTTTCCTAAAAAATGAAACAATTTAATATCATCGCAGTTATCAAAGCTTAAATTCTGTATATAATGTCGGTACTAATGTGGTTCCTGTTAGTTACCTCGCACAATTCTTTGGTGTTCCAATCAAAATATACGGCTTAGAGTATATTGTGCTGTTTTTTTATATATTTACTTTTATTAGTTACTATAGCCACCTGTTATTGGCTCCGAATTATTTCAACTTAATATTTTTTGCATATCTTGGCCTTATAATAATAATTCCTTCATAAAAGTAATTTTAACTTCAACGTTCTTAGAAAATCGAAACGAGTTCAGGGAAAAGGGATAATGAGTAGATTCATTCAGGAATGGAATTTTGTGTGTACTACCAAATATATTTCAATTTTTTCATAATATCTCAGAGGAGTTTTTTAACGATTTAATAAAAAATTTAGTGCACTACAATAAGAAAGAAAAAATTCAAATTAAAAGAACGATAGTATGTGAAGTCAGGGCAAGATGGTGAATGGCTTATTTTAAGTTCATACTACTAGGTAGTGCCTCCTTACTGATGCTGCCAGAAATCTACACTACTGCGTACTAAAAAATGACATAGTGAAGCCACTGACGCCCTTTCATTGTTTGTAATATGGTGTTCGTGACTTTTGCCTGACGTGTTGTAATTTTCCAAGACATTCAACGTAAGATTTCGTGATGAGTGAGTGTGTGAGCGAGCCATGGCATTTGCCTTATATATATATATTCGCTATTATTAGTAGAGTATAGTCGCGTTTGGCGACCAATATTCTCGTCAGGAACCTTTGATATTTTGAATTGAATAAAACCGACCTTACTAGTTAAGTTAATCTAGATAGCAATGGACTTACTTCATTATGGTGGATCGAATGTGTAAGATTATACTGCAAGACAAAATATTTTCATCTCGAGGAACTGCACTGAAATTTAAGTTACTATCAAAATTTCTTAGCATAATTCGATATATCATTCTTGCTTCAGAACAATATAAAATCTTTGGAAGAGTATTACCTTATAGAACTATCTCAAATGGAAAACTATAATTTAGAATTTGGATTGTTTTGTTAACCTTTTCATGATGTGTTAAATGCGTGAAAATCTTCTTCCAATAGTGTAATCTAATTGTTAGAATAAAGGCTATGCTCAGAATAATTTTTGAAAGATGTATGTGATTTTTTGTCAACATTTAATTATAAAATTAGAATGTCACCTTTAATCTTAGATTGCGTGAACGTTTTGACTCTTTTAACTAACCGAATTTTTTTTAGTGTTATCGATATCAAACAACATTGCAATATATTCGTTATTATTAAAATACTTACAAACATGTGC
>BGPR01031846.1:0-17816 GCA_013235015.1 Araneus ventricosus | reverse complement strand
TCAGCACTTGAGCCGGCACTCACCTTCTCCAAATTTTCATGCCACACCTGAGGGAGGAAGTTTGGAACTAAGACGTCAGATTTAACATGCACGAAGTCCACATACATTTCAGATCTTTTGGTGGGATCGAGCTCCGAACCTAGAACCACCAAGCCACATAGGACAAAAGAAATCGAGGCAATCCACTAAATCTGTTCATTCTTCTAAGCCTATCGGGTTGCATCTTTGGATTCATCTGTCTCTAATATGATAATCTTTGTTGTTGTTGATGATGATCCCCGAAGATCAGCAGAGCTATATCAGGTCCATGAGCCTGTGTACCCTGAAGAAATCCAAAGTCAATAGAGGATTAGAAACAAGATCCTGTTGGGAGAGCCCCAGGCATGCAAGAATATGATCAGGTGTGGCCTGTTCTGCAGTACATTTTGGGCAGATCTCACAACACTTAGAATTATTAGAGAAAGTCAAACTTCTGATATGCCAACTAAGGAAGCGAGTAAGAGTTGTTTGGTCGCGTCTATCTAAGGGTGAATTACTCATGGATAGGGAAAAAGGGCAGCTTCTGTGGTCAAATACTGGAGCACCAAAGGTAGAAGACTGACTTAGCTCCGATATACCCCCTAGCACTGGGTAGCTCAGGTACCTCGGGATATCGCCACTTCCCGTACTCGCTCGTATGAGCGAGCCCCACGTGGGTATATCCTAGTTTTATAATCTTTGTAAAGATTATAAAACACCTTTCTGCAGACGCAATTATTCAATATTTGTTATAAGTTCGGTTTCTCATTCTCTTTTTCCTATTTTCTTTTAACTATCGAAGAGCGCTCTATTGGTACGAATTTCACCAAGATTCCGATTTTGAGAATGTTTTGATTCAGCAAATTAGACATACTAACGCATTCTATCTCTTATCATCCATCTGCCGTTCTCCACGAAATGCGGACGCCAGTAATCTCTTTACCTTTTAAATCTTTACTGGACTAACAGATGTCATTTTTATTTTTTATTACAAAGTTCGTGACTAGATATGAATCGTATTTAATTTTAATTAATGTACTTGAAAACGGCGAATTCTTGATTGAATAGACAGGAATAGGAAATCAATCAAAAATAATTTTGAATTCTATAATCACGTTAATTAAAACTTATTATTTTACAAGCAGTGAGAAAATTCTTGTCCCATGTCCTGTTAATTTTCAAAAAGGATTTTTCTTCCTTCTTTTAACATGTCCTCCACTTATATTCAAGACTGTATATGCAGAACATTTTCGATCCCTTAGAGAATCTGCAGTTACCGCACTCATTACTCGTCACACTCACCAGACTGAATATATACATGACTGTCTTTTCTTCCCTGAAATCAGGTGAATACAGCTGCTTGAAAGTGGACCTCCAGTTCAAGCGCGAATTCAGCTACTACCTGATACAAATCTACATCCCCTGCTGCATGCTGGTCATCGTGAGTTGGGTTTCTTTCTGGTTGGACCCGAATGCTATCCCAGCTAGAGTCTCACTTGGGGTGACGACGCTCCTCACCATGGCGACCCAGATATCTGGAATCAATGCTTCCTTACCTCCAGTCTCTTACACTAAAGTGAGCCATCTAAACTCTCTCTGTAGTTCTGTGTAAGGATTTTCCAATGTGCCACAGAGGTCTGAGTGTCCCTTCTTCTTTGACAGGCCATCGACATCTGGACTGGGGTATGCCTGACCTTCGTGTTCGGGGCCCTCCTGGAGTTCGCTCTGGTGAACTATGCCTCGAGAAACGAGGATCACAAGAAGCAGGCCAAGCAGCGCAAGTGGGATCTCGAGAGGGCGGCAGCACTCGAGGCAGAAAGGATCGAAGACGCGACAACCGCATTCGGAATGGTAAGACAGCGAAGGTTTCTATTAATAAGCTGCATTTACACAAGCCCAGTATAGGGATGACGAATATTTGATGAACTGTTATTTACTACGCAATATCAAAAAATCACAAATACCAGTGATGAATACTACTGTCAAAGAGGTGTGATTCAATCATTGGTAAATAAATGTGCATAAAGTATTTCAAAATTTAAAGGAAATCATTCCTTTTTAATATACTTTCTTAAATTTTAGTTTTTAGTTCTATCTTCTGTCAACAGATGGCGCCATGGAAGCCCATTTTGGTGCTTAGAAAGAAGATCGTTTTTTGCAGTCACTGTCGATGGTCACGTCGCGGTCCCCCCTATCGCAGTTTCATTGGTATTTCCTGTGACACTGTGAGTTACCATTCTTGTTGTGATATGCGTTTTCGAATGATTCTCTTATCAATCACATCTCTTGTATAACGATAGAAAGTAGCAATAATCGTTTGAAGCAAATATTCACAGGGAAGCTTAGTTAACTGTGATCGGAACGAAAGAGGTTCGGATTTGTGATTCACTGCAAAGGGGATTCTGAATAGTGAACCGTGTTGATGTTGGCTTCCGCGCTTGATGGGAATATTTGTGGTTAACTTAATTGATCGAAATTTTTTAAGTAGTTTTCGCTACAGGCGCCATCTATTGACAGTATATAGAACTAAAACATAAAATGTTGCAGAAAGTATAATAAAAACAAATGACAATTTTTTATTAATTTTTTTCGAAGCACTTTACATACATTTAATAATAGTTTCAAAATAAAAGTGTATTGAAATCACACTTATTTAGAACAGATATTTAAAAATAACAATAGCAAAAATATTTGTTATTAAAAATATCGTGGATTATGCATCCTAGTCCAGTATTGTAACTCCAGTAAAATCAGGCTTGCGCAGAAAGGGAAAATAAGGAACAGTGGCATGTAGTTGCCGCGTAGGGACAAGTACTTTCCACTATCTCCTCTTTCTGAGCATGCGTGATTTTACTGGAGCGACAGTACTGGCCTTGTTTAAACCCTTCTCATCGTCGCATAGTGAAGAGAAAGAGAGTGTAAATTTTGATTCTCTTTCCTTTGACTGATTATGTCCGAAATGAATCCTAAGAAGGGACAGTGGCATGTAGTTGCCGCGTCAGGACAAGATAAATTCTAAGAAGGGATAGTGGCATGCAGTTGCCGCGTCGGAACAAGTACATGCCACTGTCTCCTCTTTCTGAGCATGCATGATTTTAGTGGAGTGACAATACTGGTCTTGTTTAAACTCTGCTCATCGTAGCATAATGAAGAGAGAGATAGTATACATTTTGATTCTCTTTCCGTTGACCGATTGTGTCCAAAATTTGATCAAGATCTCTATTGTAGTATTATAAAGACAATATGCCGAATTTAATTCGTCTAAATCGTTGCAGATTTGAGTTATCTTGTTCACAGTTACAAATTCATAGACAATAGACCCGTTGAGGTATGTGGTCCAAAACTTGATGCATTTGCAATTGTAATATAACGACTACATGTTAAATTCCATTACCCTTTCGCTTTCATTGGTTTCGCAGTGAAACCACACATTGAGCAATTTTTTTATTGCTCATGGGCGAAATGTAGCGCAATGTTTCTTTCATAACTTAACAGCCAGATATATAGGCCAACTTATATAAAAATTCCAGTTCAAAACCGTTAGTATCTACCAAGATATCAGCATCGCAAGAGCTAAATTGCTCTTGATCTCTGAGAGGAACAAAATGATGAGGGATCTTGCACAAATTGATATTTTTTTAAATTGAATCTTCGAAAGTAATATTGAATTTTATGAAGATTGAATATCCTGAATACTGACGTACACTTATAAATTAAATAAATTATTTAAATTGCCTTTCGGTGATAACTTATTAAGAGGAAAAATAGCCCTTTACCGTTCATTGTTCTCACTGTGAAACCACAAGTTTCTTGAAAATAAAAAAATTCCAAATTTTTGAAATAAATTTGGTAATTCTCAGAACGAATCATTTTGTGAACTTGAAAGGGTTAATCCAACTCATTCGCTGTCTCAATTTTCTTTTTTTTTCTCTTAATTTCTTTTATTTATTCACGCTAAAATTCTGCGAAGTGGCATACATTATTTAGAATTTTAGGAATATTTAACTAAAAGCTGAAGAATAAGAACAAAAATTACAAGCATTTTATATGCATTTTAATGGAATATTATTTATAATTAAAATGCTATATAACACCATACTTGTTCTTTTGAAAATATTTTATAATAAAGCACGAAAAAATTGCTCTTCAAATACAGTCAAAGCCTTTTTAATATGAACTTTTATGGCAACGAAGCATACTTAATTCAGTGAGACTATTTAGTAGAAAGGAATAACAATATTCACACAGAATGAGAAAGGTAAAAAGAAACTTTTACTGGCTTTAGGGGAAATGAAAAAAAGAAAGAAAAGAGATTTTTGTCTTAAAAGCTTTTAATTAGAAACCAAAAGAATAGAATAAAAAATAAACCACTAAACATTTATTAATCGAAGGAATTTAAGACAATTATTTAATCCAAACGATTAAATATATTCATTTGAGACAAGAATATAAAGCGAAATATTAGACAATGCAAACTCAAAAACAGATAATTTTCTTTTGTTGTTTAAAATCATTAAAATTAAAAATATTTCATTATTCCAGAAAGAGATTAGAAATTCGCAAATTTTTCTAACATTAGGCAAACAAACTCCGCCTACAATCAGTTTTTTTTAAAAACTACATCATGTAACAAAAGCAAAACATGCTTCTTTGTTCATCGCCAATACATTTTAGTGACATCACTGGCAAAATCAGCTGCATAAAATTCAATTAGTCTGCTAAAACTATCCAACGGAAAACATTTCATGTTTCTCGTACAATTTTCTTGACACTTCTGAACCGCTACACAAAGTCGTATCATATCTCTGCATGGTAAGCAAGTACGAAGATGTTCATTGTTCGATAAAGCAATGTACATAAAAATTGATTAATTAAGCAGTATAATATCCATTAATCACAGGTTTTTTTTAAGTCTGCACAATGGTTTCTAGCACTTTCTAGTAATTCTTAATTACACTGTAAGTATGAAATAATCTGCCCTGGCCATATTAAGCATTGTAAATAATTTTATCTCTGCAGCTTATCCAATGCTTTGCTCAGAAAAAACAGTCTGATAAATGATCCTGTCAACTTGCTACATAAAAAACTTATAAAAAACGATATCGTAGAAAAAAGCGTAAGAAATGATCATATTTTTATATCAAGATTGTCTCATGGTTTTTAAATTAATCATTAAAAAATTCTTTTTAAAGCAGAGTGTCTTCCATTAATTATTTTTTATGCTGTTTCGTAATAAATAACTCTATTTTCTTACTCGATTAATTACGGATAATGAAGATTAGTTTAATTAAGTAAGAGGATACTTTCTTATATATATATATAGCCATTTCTGCACTTGGTTATACCAAAAATTATTAAACTGTTGTGATCTTCGTTTAAAAATTAAATCGAGATTGTTAATGGAATCTTTCATAAGAGTTCTTTTCTAGTTGGCGAAAATCAAGAAAATTTTCGTCTTCAGAAGAGAACGCTTTGTCGATAAAATAATTTTTACTTGAGTTTCATACAATTTGTTTGAAAACGCTGTAAGTTATAAGCAAAAAGCATGCTAAAAAATTTGGAACTTTTTAAAGAAACCTTTATATCTTCCCGAATATTCCAGCTATTTTTACGAAAATGTATGTAAATATTGCGCACAACACACAAAATAATTGACGAAAGTTGCAAACCATTATCAGCTTTCTGTGACCTATGTTTCTATGTGATTTTGGATGCTTATCGTAAGCCTGCAATACCCTTTCATTTTTGCCAAATATTTTCGGAGAAACCTGTATATGTGGGAATGGAGGTCCACGCCCTCATGTGGATTAGAGACCGTGTTTTCATGTGGGTTGAAATGACTCCAATCAGCAAAGAAAGCAAAATTTTAAAACTTTAAACATTTAATAAGATAAAACACACAATAAAAAATGGCACGAATATAAAAATATAAAGAAATTGTCAAGAAGGCCTTTACAGAACGTTAAAAGTTAAGCTAAAGGGCTTTACAAAACGTTAAAAGTCAAGCTGAAGGCCTTTACAAAACGTTAAAAGTCAAGCTGAAGGCCTTTACAAAACGTTAAAAGTCAAGCTGAAGGCCTTTACAAAACGTTAAAAGTCAAGCTGACATCGAGGGACACGCTCGCTCCCCAAACTTCGAATCAATCCGAGACAGTGGAAAAGAAGAGGTCTTTTGTCATCAGCCAGATCTGAGTGTTGCCATCACATAGGGACAAACTTTACACTACGACACAGCCCTGACTCCAGAGATAAAAATCTCCGGTTTGCAGTTTGTATTAGTGTGCTTAGAAACTTTATTGAACAAACAAAAGATTATAGACAGTCTTTAAACATGGACGAAATGCATGTGAGAACTATAAAAGCAATGAAAAATGAGCTATTTATACAAGTGAAAAGAAAAACTTGTGAATCAGAAACAATTTTAAGACAGGCCCCCCAAAAGTTTACTGCTTTTAAAAACTTGTAGGAAGACTACATGGGGACAAACTACATTTCCCACACATTTTCTATTATTTATTCGACGCGAAGAAATATCGAGAACAGTGGCGGCGATTTGGTTGAAAAAGTTGGGGGGGGGGGCGAAAAATTTATAAACATATATAAGTACCCTGAATATAAAGGTAGACAACAAAATATTAAACTTTGGCTACAAAATTAGCTAACTTTTTCGAAATCTATTGCTTTTTAATAATTCTTAATTTTAGACAGCTAAAATGAAATAAAAATTTCTTTTTTCCAGCAAAAAGTAGGGGGCGACAGCCCACTCTCGTCCCGTCAACTCGCAGCCACTGATAATAAAGGGAATAAAATTGTTTACTTCCATTCAAGCCTGCGCATCCTCTTCGCTGACCCAATTACATATTTTTTTTATCTCATAGGGCTAAATTTTGGATATAAATCAAAACCTTGTAAAGTGCCTTTATATTAATATTTTTCATTAATTCGGTGACAGTTGCGAGAGATTTTACGCAATATCAAAAATGCATATTTTGGGACAAATTCACATTTGTATAACGGGGTCCAATTATATGGTATAAAAATTAGGTTTTTCGTTAAAAAAATAAGAAAGGAGTAGTTCGGGTCCGCGCCGTAGATATTTAGGGAAAACGTCGGGATAAAATCATAAAACAAGTGTTAATTACATATTCATCCGAAACACTTGTTTTATGATTTTATTCCGACCATCTCACGAAAAATTTACGGCGCGCACCCGAACTGCGCCTTTCTTATGTTTTATTTAGAGTAGCTTTTGATGGCGCCATCTGTAGACAGTATATAGAACTACTTTTCGAGTATGCGCAGTAAAACATTATTTACTACAAATGCCCATATTTCCCGTAATATTCAAATTTTAGTACAATGTTTACCTTAATAGTCAAGCACTCTTTAAGTTTCGTACAATTCGAAAGAAAACTCTGCATTATAATCAAAAAACATGTGGAGTTTGAAATTTTCAATTTAATACCGATTTGTACTTATATTCTGATAGATATTTTTACTGTCTCACTTTAGGTCCTAATAATACTCCTCAAGCTCTTTAAATAACACCAAAATCAACCTCCTAGCTAAACGCGTTTCCACGCTACACTTATTTATAACCTTACATAAAACTAATTTATAACAATCACACGCATGCGCCTACACTGGTACGATGACGTCACATGCGAAACAAATACTATGCGACAAACTCTTACTGATATGATCTATCCGATGTGGGATCAACCATTCTTTTCGCATTATTAGTCTCGTAGTTATTAGCGATTCAAATCTGACGGTATTTTGCCACGCAAGAAAGTTCGACCGACTATTACTGTACCGAGCGGAAATACGTTTCCACGTCAAAATGCCAATCAGATTGTCTGATCCTATTTTCTTCCTTGGCAGGGTCCCGTTCCTACCCATGTCAAAGCACTCTACAAATCAAGATACCAATACAGGCCAGGTTCTTTCTCAAGCCCACCAGAAATGGATAACGAAGTGAGCATGCGATTCAGTACATTCTTTGCATAATTATTTTCTCTTTACTGGTTAATCCATAATTACAAAAATTAGAAATAGATGCATGGTGAATTTATGTTTGAATATAATAAGTTTTATTGGATATCATAAATATGTCATTAACTTATTCATTTCAATACGTTAAATTTATGACAGAACATAAATTTGCAGAGAAATGAATTGTAAAGTTTTTACATAAATTTATCGAAATGTATCCTGATACAGATATATAAAAATCTTTAAATATTCTAAAGCTGGTTTCCACTAGATATCTATAAAATTAACTATAAATCATTCGTGAAATCCCTTTTATTGTATTTTTTTATTTTATGATTAATGATGACACTGAAATCTTAACATCTATCGTTTGAAATTAAATATCAAGAAATATCTAACATCAAGATTTAAGTCTAGCATCACCATCAGCGTCTTTTTGAGAAATAATGTGTCTGAAATGAAAATTTATACTTTATTCTAATCCAAGTATGTCATTGCTTTGTCACATTATTCAAAGCACTGTTGCAAAATTAGCTAAACCAGGAGAACTTGTGTCGCCATCTAGGAAGCAGGATGGGAAATAACAACAAAGGTAGAAAGTTAGAACTTTGTGTCGCCATCTAGTGGAGTAAAACACAGCTAATAAACTAAAAAATACAAAGATTAATAATATGCCTGTTTAATTTTTCCAGAAGTTCATAAAGAAGAGCTAGTTTTTGTATAATATTGTAGTTCCATTTTAACAATATTATAAAAATCTCCATACTACTTCGGTACATATAATTACGAAAAGGACAAAACAGTACTTTTGAGGACATTATAATACTTTATAGAACGTTACACAAATATAAGACAATGTGTTATTATTTATTTACTTCCTCTCATTCTTAAATAGGAAGTTTATTATTTAAAATATTAAAACTTTTAAACCAAATAAGTCAATATTGAATTTTTTTTACCACATATAACGCAAAAGAAATCCTAACTCGTTTGCATATCAATTATAATCGCAATTCTGTATTGATTTTCAAAAACTGAGCTATTTATTATTTTTTTATTATTCTAAAACACTGCTATTTTTATTTTAAGAGCAGGGAAATTTGCTTAGTTTTAATTGAAAAATACTTGTTGATTGCAACGAGCATACTCTGAAAGCATAAGTAACAAATTTCACCCCTACATTGCACAGTGTTGTATATGTGCATCGTTTAAATATTTGCCTTTATTTCAATATTATTTTTGATATACTACTTAATGAATTAAATGATTTTTCTAGAAAATTTTTATCTTGAAATAAGGAAGTTTCTTTTAATGATTAATTTTAATTAACTAATTCCAGGTTTTCAGTAACTCTAATTACCTAGCTAGTACAACATGTTCCACAATATTTTATATTATTGTTCAATGTTATATAATATTATACGAAATTGTACAATATTATACAGTCCGACCTCGAAAATCCGGACTTCTAAAATCCGGAAACCTCTGAAAGCCGGACGATTTTTTTCAACTCACGACGAGAAAAAAAAATTAGCTAAATAAATTTTAAACTGATGAGCAACTGGCAAGATGCTGAAATTTCAGTCAATCTATTCATTTTAAACTACTACTTTTGTCTTTGTATCATTTTTTAATGTCTCTTTATGTTTTTATCGTTTAAAACGTGTTTTATATGGAGTGACGACGTTGATCGACGTCAACGTGTAGATGAGCATACGTCTCGATTAGTTGCGTATTTGCAAATGTCAGAGACGTCACCAAGGCAACCATTTTCCGTTGCCTTACGACTCCCGAGTCTGTTCTGAAGACGTCTGCACATGCGCACTTAATAGTGACTTAACTTACCTACACAGTGACATCAGAACTTGGACATCTATATTGGTTTAAGTAAGATATCTAAAATTCGGAAATTTCCGAAATCCGGACCCTCCAAGCTCCCGAGCAGTCCGGATTTTCGAGGTTGCATTGTACAATACTGCGAATATTATTCAAAATCGTAAAATATTATACAATATCTTTGTGCTACTGGGATAAGTCGTTTAAGTTGAAAATAAATTTTTAAATCCCCCCCAGAAGCCCCTGGTGCCTGGTGATTTGAACTCGATGGCCACCAAATTCCGAGACTGCGAGATCCACATGCCTGAGGACGAAAAGCGGCGTGGATACTTCCTGTGCGGCAAATGGTGGTTCAGCAGGTTCCCCACCCGCTCCAAGAGGATCGACGTCGTCTCCAGGATATGCTTCCCCCTCGCCTTCGCCTTCTTCAACCTTCTCTACTGGACCACCTACCTGCTGAGGGAGGACAAGGACGAATAACCTCCCCTCCCCTGCCACCTCGTGCTTTCGTACGGGAAGATAAGAACAGAACACAATTTTTATACGCCCCCTCCCTCATCGTGAATCATTCATAGACATTCATCAGTGCTAAACCTCCCCCAAACTATCACGTTTATATATATATACATATTTCTTCCGTAGAACGGAAGAATTAATCTCAGATCTCAATGATTTTAGCATACAAAGCGTCCAAGCTAAAGATATCCAAAAGTCTAAGAGATCAGAGAGGGAACCACGTGTGACTATTAATAAATTTGTGTTCAATTAAACCTCTGATTCGTAACAGCTTCGGAGCCTTGTGACCTCAGAATACCGAAACGCCCGAGTTTCCCTTTCAAAGATAACGTAAAATCCGTACGACCCTCATAAACAGTGATAAAAGATTGTATTCTCTAAGTGATTAATAGACAAAAGAGGACTCTGCTTAGCCGATGGATATTAGGGGGATTTGTACAAGGAAATGGGTTCGACTTACTTAAGGGAAAGCCACTCTTACGAACAAAGCACGCGTATCAGGTATTCAATCAATTCCACTTAACGAAGGAAAATGGAAATTTCGAGGGATATTTGGGCATTTCGGGCAATTGCTGTACTTTGCTTGAAAGGGCACATCGGGCGCTTCAGTATTGAAATTGTTGAAAAAGGACAATTTCTGAAATTTTTCTGTAAGTTAATGAAGTTCAATGTGTGAAGCATTGATGGCTCGTAGCTGCCCAAATGGCAATCGATCTTTTGCCATGTATATAATTTAAGGTGCTATTAAATCGACTGCTGCAGATATACGTTGTTTTAAATCATCCAAATTGTGAAATTCTTACAGGTTTTTAATCATTTTAATCAAAAATTTCGTTCACGGCGTGATGTTCGGAGATCTGTTAGGCTAGGGACTGTCGTCTACGTATTGGCTGAAAATTGCTTGTTACGACTGCAAAAAGCTACCCAAAGAATCTTTCGACAATGTAAATTAGCAACTTCCATAGAAAATTTGACAAGAAACTTGAAGCAATCTCCTATTGTTGGAAGAAAAACTCTGGCATTTATTCGTGTGTGGTTCTTTCAGTGTAAACCATTGCTTTTGGATAACTTTAAACCGGACATCCTATACATACACTAGAGTAGTAAATTGAATAAAATTAATCTACTCACAATTTCTTTAACACAGTTGATAGCGGTAACAAAATTCAATAGCATGATTCTAGTATATTTTATTTAAAATAAGTTGAAATACGATTAAATTTGAAATCAAGCTGAAATTGTCTTTAATGACATTATCTTTACGGGAGATAATGCATGAAGTGTTTTAGTTCCAAGTGTCCATTTTATTTCTATCACATTTTAAATATAATCAATGCCCAAAAATGACAGCATTCAATATTTCTTTATTATGATTTACTATTATTTTTTAATATGCTTCAATCTTTCCGTGTGAAGTCAAATATGAAAAACTTTCAGTTTTATGTCTTAAAATAGTTTTAGAATATAAGAACTAAGCATTTGGAAAAATCAAGGGTTATAAAAAGCTGATTGAATACTTATCCATATGCTTTACTAAATTATATATACTTAATGACTTGCTTGAAATAGGTCTTTCTATCATTTTAGGAAATGAAATACTACTCGAAGTCCATATCAGTATTTTTACTCATTCCCTCTAGTTAATGGCTTGTCCTGCAAAAGCCAGTCTGTCACTTCAGCAAACTCTTATTCATTAAATAACAGCAAGTCTTCTAAGATAATGTCTGATAGCTGATGACGTAAATATGTAATTTCATCAAACAACTTCCCTGCGTTTTATTTTAGCAGACGAACGATCAATTCTTATCTCCCTGTACCAAAGAACCCCCTCCCAGGAATTTTATTTCATTTCCTACCCTAGAAGAATCCAGTTTCTTCGTTCTAACACAGATGACTTTACAGTTTCTTAATCTGTTGTTTTATTTGGTGATGATTCCAAAAACAGCAGCATAAAAAATGTTCAAACAGACTCTGTCCAATGCGAGGCGGGACGAACTCTTCAGGCTGCTATTCATTATTTGTGTGAAGGAGTGGCTGCTGTTGGAAAATATATATTTATATATACATAAAATACATATATACATACATACATATATAGCATACATATATATATTTGTCTTGTGAGAAGTGAAGTTTTTGTATCTGCATATGTTCGTATTTATATAAATGTATTTCGCTTGAACCGACTTGCGAGAAAGTGTACCACTGCAAACAAGCGAGAAGATATTATTCGCAGATCACTAAAGTTGGACTCAATTTGTATTTTTTTTAATTTTAAAAGCTACTGAATTCACCAAAAATGTGATGAATTTATAAGCTTCGATATAGGAATTATTCTTCTGCTAAAACAGAATTTAAATATGAAATCAAAAAATTTTTTCATTTGTCTTTTCCTGCACAAGACTAAATTTCTATTCAGTGACAAAAGAATTCAGTCAGAAAATTTAGGAAAAAAAATTAATAATTTCCTCATCATTGATTGAAATATACTGGTTAATAAGCAGAAATATATCAGTTGCTTGCTTAAAGCTGAACGCTTTAATTTTTGTTAATATTAAAACTGAAATAAAACAATGCTTTATTTAAAACTCGCTTTGCAAATCAACTCACTCAATAAATAACTTGCTTTCGGTCATAACTAATTGAAAGGAAATAAACAAAAACTAATAGTTATTCCTATATTTCTAAATATATTAAATTCTTCAAAAATAAAAAAAGCATGTTTCCATCGAAGAATTTAAGCTTCGAACACAATAATTCATCTGTTACAATAGAGTTCATGGCATAAACTTGCCAGTTAATTTCTTTTGATTGTAAGTATATTCTTTCAAACGATTGAAATTCGTTTCAGTAAGAAAAAGCAATAACTCAATAATAAAATTCAGTAAGAAATAAAATGATAATTCTATTTGAAAAACTCAGTAAGAAAATTCTAAATGGAAAAGCCATAATCCTTCTTTTAAAATTTTCATGGAATAAACTTGACATTTCCCTGATTTTTATATAAGTTTATACTACCAAGTAATTAAATTCTGTTCCATGAAATAGAGATATAGGAAAACAATGAAATTCAGCAAGCATATTAAGGCATATTTTTCCCTGTTAAAACAGATTTCATGGCATAAATTTGGAATTATTTGTTTATTATTGTAATCCTTTTCCATAAAAATATTTATTCAGTTGGAAAAAATAATTCAATACGGGAAAAAAAACTTTAGGTAAAACAAAGTTCGTGACATAAGTCTTTGTGCTTTTGCTTGTAAATCTTTTGCAGTAAACCACTAAAATTCAGTTCGATAAGAAAGTACAACTATCTCTAATAAGACAAAGAGAAATAAATGACAGGAATTTTACATTCGAAACTAAATTGAAATATTCTATGTGAAATGAATATTTTGGTTTTGCAACTATTTTTTATATTGTCTATTACACGCGAAGTTTATACAACACGCGATATTTTTAATTTTCAACCATATTCTTCTGAATATGGAATTCACCATTATATGTTGCCATTTTGGATTTCGAATTACTCTTTGGAAATTTTAAGCTTTTTGAGTACGCGAAGAACGCGTTTTTCATATTAAATCATTTTATAAAAAATAAATCAGCAAAATCAGTTGCAATACACGTAATACAACTACTTTTTTCTTGATTTTTTATCTTTTATTCTTAATCTTAATTCTAATCTAAATTCTTATCTTCTATTCTTATTCTTCTCTTCTCTTTTATTAATAATCTTAATCTTTTATTTCATTATGAATTTAGAAGATAATCAATACTTTAAAAAATAATCTCGCACAGACAGACCAGCTGTTTTTCGAACCAGCTGGAACGATGCATCTTGAGTCCAACTAACTTCTGAAGCTCGAACGCGATGGCACGAGAATTCTTTTTTTCTGTAACCATAACCGTGAAGCGCGGGCGAACAGAGTGAACTTTCTTTGCGAAGTAACTATTGTGCTGTGTGTGCGATAACTTGTGCTCTCTACGTCGACATTGTGCACGTTTGTCGAATTTGGTCTATTCGTGAAGTCAAAACGAAACGCTGTCAATTCCAAGAAATTCTGAAAAACTCTCACGTGCTAGTTCATCTCTCAATGTTCATCTGCTTGGAACTATTGTCTGTCATATCATCTCACCCCTTCAGCTAAACTCTATTTTATTACACCTAATCTTCCGTTCGCCATTCTGAAGTGTGAGAACGAATCTTGCGAAGTCGGGTAAATGGACTGCAATAAATACTGGGATACTATTTCGTATATGTTACCTTTGTATACTAGAACGTTAGTGTTAGTTCTTAACTTGAATACTAGTGTAGTGCTGCGTCGAAAATCCAGGCATCATAAATTTGGAACATAAAAATTTCAAATCGGACGATCCAGTTTATTTTCAACTACTCTAAGTGATAAGATATTCTGACAGCAAAAAAATCCAAAACAGGCATACGGTTAAGAGGACATACGACTCTTAAACCTAAAAAAAAATGGTGGAAAACTGTCAAATTCGATACATTATATCTCTGAATCAATACAATTCACAAACTCACTTTTTTTAAGAAAAATATCTGTTCTTTCTCTTATAGTACACACATTTTCAAACCTCCATATCGGTATGTATTTATTTGAGAGAGTAATAAATATGGGTATACTTTTTGGAGAAAAAATGAGATAGTCACCTTACTCGCATGATTACAGATAAAATATTTATCCAAACACAATATTTTGAATGTGTAAGTAATTCAAACAGTCTGTTTAAGAAACTAAACCACAATTTATTAACATTTAAATTTAATTTCTAATTTATATACCAATTTAAAATAAAAGTTTTAAAAATAGTTAAAATTTGAAATTTTCTAACCCCAAAAACACTTCTTTGGAGAAATATGTACAAAAATGTAGTTCAATTTGTAGAACATAGCAAAATACAAAAAAAATTTTTAAAAATTTTATGTGAAAATGCTCAATAGTTCTTGAGATATAGTGCGCGCAATATCAAAAAAAACACATTTTGAGATACAGTGCTTTAAAGATATGTCCATATTTAATGTTTACGTTGAAGAAGTGATAAATTTTCTTTCATAACTTTCACATTTATGCGAATTTTTTAACGCGGATTGTTTTAAATTGTTTAGAAAAGATAGTGAAATAATATTTTTTTCCTAAAATCGAAAAGTTTTTAGGTTTAACAGTCTTATGTCCCCCTAATACCTACTCAGCATCAATAAGTTACCTGAAAGTGATTTAACTAAATGAAATGTAACATTATTACATATATCGAAATATATCTGTCTTCGCGGTAAATAATCATGGCACTAATCAGAATACAAATCGATATCGATTAGTCAATGAGTTAGCCCATGATTTACATATACCTTCTACGAATTGCTAAAGAGACGATATTTCAAATTGAATAATCCTAATTGTAGACATGTGATATCCTGATAGTATACAGCCTTCGGCCAAATTATTAGACGCATTCTAAACATACAGTAAAATCCCAATTAACCCTCTGATTCCTAAGGCCATTGGAATATAGGGACCTCAAAATACGGGAAGGCCCGAGCTCCTCTATCAAAGATAAGAACAATTCACTTCCCTCCTCAAACACCACAATGACAGCTAGCATTGTACGAATTCTAAGAAAGCCCCCCTTTTCCCCAAACACATCTGGACGAGCCACTCTATCGAAGAAAGCACGTGCCGTGGGTGTGAAATCAATCACACTTAACGAAATGGGGTGGAAATTTCAGAGTGATATTCAGACGCTTCGGACGGCCATCGTCTTTTGCTTGAAGGGACGTTTGAGACGTTTCCGTATCAAAAGAATTAACCGAAATGCCTCTCAACTCTCAAATCCACAAATACGTTCTGTACTGCACGGGAATAATCGCGAAGGCCACACATTTTTGCAACGACATCCCCAATTTTTTCTTTTAAGCCTCCCAAGAAGGTCTGTGAATAATGTTAGAATGCTAAAATTAAAATTAATGGGTATTAAAAGTATTAATTGTGATAGTGTTTGCCTGTGCTGCCAGTAAACAATTGTGCGCATATTGCTCCCAACGGAGGGTTAATTGTACTAAAAAACGCAAGTTTAGCCTACATAGAGAATTTTGAATCCGTTTTACACTCAGAACATTTCAAAATTACTTCCTGTAATTGGATACAAAATAGTAATAGATGTTCATAGCTTAACCGAAAAAATCGTTATCCGAAACGGCTTCCCCCGTACTGTATTTATTAAATGGAGACACTTTTTTCTTTTTAATATTTTTATTTGTGAAATGTTACCTAAGTAAATTACAGCGAAATAATTGCTATAAATAATAATGAGTTTTTATGTTAGAGCAATATTTATTATCACTTTTCCAAACACAAAAGTTTGCGTTTCTTCACTTTCCAACGGTATAGCACTTCGGCTGAGTCTTGCCAGAAAATGTTTATACACACACTTATGAAAGTAAACTCGGTATTGTTTTTGCTCAATTAAAGTTTTCTTTTATAACGAATCCAACTTTTTATTTCTTAAACAAATTCGAGTAAGGAAAACTTCTGAAAAATAGGAAATTTTCGGTTTAATTTTCATACCAGGATATGTTTGTGCAACATAAATAACTTATTAAAAAACAGTTGTAACTATTTGGGCGCCATAATTTAATTCCTGCTAGGGATAACAGTAGACGTTCAAAGAAAGGGTCTTGATTCATTTAAACATTTCTATTCAAACACCAAAAGACGCAACATACAGGGACAAACAATTAAGGACAAAACACTTCAGGACATATTAAATATACAATCACTCGGGGGAGAACACCAAGCTTCATCATCGACTCCAGAACATGTACTGGCCGTCTCCTCCAACGGCCACTAGGTGACGTGCTCGGAAAACAGTGCGGTTACACAGTTACAATTGATAAAATTTAGCAAAATTAATTGAAATTAAATAAAAATAAAAACTATTTTTGCATTAAACAGAAAGGCGCATTTGCAGCTACATCTAATAAAATACAAATACAAATAATAGAAAAATAATAGAAAATTATAAATATGAATTAAAAAGAAAAATAAATAAATAAAACAGAAAAGTAAACAATAATAATAATGAAAACATTATACGTTTTAGCGCGCAAACGCAGCAGCAGAAAGTAATTGCTTCAACAAAATTTTTTTAAGATAACACATCAAAAACAATAGTATAAAATAGCAAAGATTCTCTAAAAATTGAAACACTTAACAAAATTAGAAATTACCAAAAATGGAAAAGAACTAGAATGGCGCACTCATCGGAAACCACACGCCATAAGTAGTTCTAAATGACAGATTTTCTGTAGAAAGGAATAACAAATGTCAAAATTTATTCCTTCCTGTTGTTTGAACCTGTCCGGCCACCAAATAAAGAAAAATTTTTCCAACAAATTCCATAATCCAAAATCAATATAGAATGCGGTTACA
>BGPR01031845.1:0-15540 GCA_013235015.1 Araneus ventricosus | reverse complement strand
AGCGCGGAGGGTTTCCGAATCCGTTGCTAAACAATACGAGTGGAATGACTACAAAAGTGGGGATATTTTCGAGTCTGTCAAGCCAGGAAGAAATGTTATCAAGTTTTTTTTATTATTTATTCATTAATATTTTTTAACACACAGTTGTAGCGATTTTAAATAAAATAAGAACAAACAGTTGTAGTGATTTTAAATAAAATAAAAAGTTCTGGTTTATTTCTGGGGGGGGGACTGCAGCCCCTTAGCCCCTCCCCTGGATTCGCCACTGGACTGCAGCATCAGCTATGATTTAATTCATTATATTCTGATTGAAGATTTGGGTATGGGATGTACGTTTGCCAAGTTTGTGTTGACACTTCTCTCTGAAGATCAAATAGAAGACTGGCTTTCAGCTGCGCTCAGTCTCCTTGAAGTTGCCTAAAATGAGGAAAACTTTCTGAAATGATTGTAGCAGGGGATTAAATGTAGGAGATTCAAGGAGATCGGGCATTCAAAGATATAGAGCGTAGTTTCCAATTAAAATTTTTCTGCCATAACAAATGTGACGACAGCACAATACATGCATTTTTCAAAGTTCTACTGTACAGAAGTGGCGGGAGCTACGACCTTGAAATTTTCAAAGCATGCTTGGAAGGTTCAAGGTCAACATCTGCCAAGTACCTTCGCTCTGCTTGTTTCAACTTAGAGTGTAAGGCACCAGTCTCGATACTTTTAGATCACCACTCTTATTGCTTTAATTTCATTAAAAATGTCATCCACAAAATCTCAAAAGTTGTGCTTAATTTCTACTTCCTCGTCTACGAAATATCAAAAAAGAAAATGTTCTAAATTATCAAGAAACTCGACCTAAAGGTTTTGATGACTCCCCTCGTTTTAAATCTCCCTGCGACCAGGAAACTCATTTTTGAATTTTGTATGTCTCACTGTGAACACGATAACTAAAATCACAAGCTAGACAGATGAGATTTGGTATAGGATAAGATTTCGATCTTTAAGATCGCCTCTCTTAATTTCATTCAAAGTGTCATTCACAAAAACTCAATAGCTATGTTTAATTGTTGCTCCCTCTTATATGAAATATCAAAAAAGAAAATATTCTAAATTATCAAGAAACTCGATTTAAAGGTTATGATGACTCTCCTCGTTTTAGATCTTTTGAGAAGGGAAAAACCATTTTGGAATTTAATCAACCTGACCGTAAACACGATAACTAAAATCCGAACAAGGTAGGCAAATGAGATTTGGTATAGGACAAGCTTTAAATCCTGTCCAAGTCGAAAGCACACGGAAAGAAGAAGAGGTGTGTGAAGCAATCCATCTACCAAGATTCATATCAGCACAAGATATTTCCACGATATTGATACTATATTCTGAATGCCGCGGAATATCTTACAGATATCGTAAGAATATTGAAGAGTATATTGTGCTAATAGAGATGACTCCCTAGAAAGCCACAGACCGCTAAAAGGACAAAAACCGAGGACCTACAGCCGGCTCTTTCATACCAATGTCTCCGGAGTGTCAAACAGACCAAAAGTCAAAAACAATAAAACTAAAGATCTACTCTAACCCACCCAACGGCCAAAGGGTCATCACCCAACCGATTCCTCAAAAAGAGATTTTTGACAAAACAAGCCAAAAGAATAACCTATGAAATGTAAAAAAATGTGCAATATAATAGCATAAAGAAAAATAAAACTTATGAGATTTGGCATCTTTCCATCAATACTTAAAATCTTAAATGCATTATGGGAAATCTATTAATGCGCATGTGAACACGACAATTCAAAACCACAACGAGCTAGATTGGTATGGTTATATCTGCATATGGTTTTATTACTAGGATTGCAGATCTGTATCTATAAGACAAACCTGCAAATGGGTTGAATTTCGGCTAATCTGTGTAATGGTGTGCATTTGAACACTATAAATTAAAAACGCAATAAGCTGGAAGAGTGAATTTTAGCCTATAATCTTAACACCAAAATTCTACTTAATTCTATTTAATGTTATGCTTAATCTGTCAAATATTAGATTACTTGATTTTTTTATCTGGTCCGTTGTATGTGAACACGGTAACTCAATAATGCAGCAACCAAGATAAATGTAATTTGATATGTGGTCTTGACACCAATATTTTAGATCCGTTTCAAATTTTGGATCCAACTGATCAGTGGGAACTGGTCCAAAATGCATACTCGATTTTTTTCACTGTGTTAGGAAGCTAAACACAAAACGCGCTTTATTATGCACGGATATGATGTGTCCGTGTTTTTTTATTTCCAATCCGGCTAAGGCAAAACTGATAGTTCTTAGATGATGGGTACAAATAATTATAATAAAAGATACAACAGTAACATACTACATGGAAACTGATATGCAAATTACAATTAAAACTTAAAATAACTTTCTTCATAATGGAGTCATTTCTGATGCGTTAAATCCTCATGTTGCAGTGGTGTAAAAGTTGAGAGGGTGGAGTGCCGGCTCAGTTGTCATTCTCATCACTTAACTTTAATTCAAAAATACGAGATCCGAGCAAAAATAGTTCATGGGTAGTCTCAAAATGGGAGTAGCCATTAACTAGGAAAGGTTAATCTGCATTGATAGGAAAAGAAATGCTATACTTTATTTTAAGTTCAAATAATTGCAATTATTTGAAAAGGGCGTCCTCAACTTCAGACAGAGTTCCGTTCCGATTCACAAATAATAAGTCGGATTTATATTTTTCACCGCAATTTTCGTTCACAATTTTATTCTTCTCCCTCGACCGGTATGTCCGCCGGGGCCGGCCGCCCCCCCCCCCCCATATATCGGCAAAGTTTTTTTTTATAATCACCCCGTATAAGTAGCATATAGTATATAAAGTAACATAATTATAATGATCATAATAAAACATGTGTCCGCCAACTCGTATTAAGCTTCACACCTTTTGGGTAAACTGGGCCAGCATGAGATATAAACCAGCGGGAGTAGTCTCCCCTAAACTTTCTCGTACACTTTCTAAGTGGAGATTCGTCAAAATCTCGAGTTCGAATTTTTTGACGATTACAATACTTTCTCTTTGTATACTTCGTATACGAGAAAGTGAAACAAACAAACAAACAAACCTGAAATCAAATATCTGTTGCCACGTTTCAAAAAAATATTACTTTAAAGCAGGTGCGGTAAAATAGGCAATACAATGAATACTAAAGCAAAAATTCTGCTTTGGAATTGAATTCCCAAGAAAACAATTTATACTACCACAACCGTAACAATTGCAAAAGCGCGTAAATAAAAGAT
The DNA here is from genome assembly GCA_013235015.1 of Araneus ventricosus. Taxonomy (NCBI): domain Eukaryota; kingdom Metazoa; phylum Arthropoda; class Arachnida; order Araneae; family Araneidae; genus Araneus; species Araneus ventricosus. The sequence goes on along the minus strand of BGPR01031845.1, from coordinate 12,255 downwards.
TTGCTGAAATAATGAGATCGGTTTGAATTTTATTTACAACAATAAAAAAATTGTTACAATTTATGTCTGAAAACATTATTTATTGTTGTAAGTAAAATTTACAACAATAACAGATTGCTACCAGCACGCATGCGCATGAGAATCGGAATGAAAGAAATTGAATATGCAATTTGAACGCCCCTTTTTGACGGATTTGGCCCAAAATTTTATACGGACCTACATTCATGACGATAAAACTTTGTATAAAATTTTATCTATCTAGCTATTCAAGTTCTTAGTGTTCACAAGACCGCGGACATACAGATAGACAGACTTCCCTTTGACGGATTTTGTGCAAAATTTGATAGAAACCTACAAATTATGTTTAAAGATTACATACCAAATTTCATCCCCGTAGCTCTAATAGTTTTCGAGTTATCGTGTTCACAGACAGACACACACACAGACATAATTCCAAAATTGTGTTTTTCGGACTCAGGGAGGTCTAAAACGTGGAGATTCGTCAAAATCTCGAGTTCGAATTCTTTGACGATTACAATACTTTCTCTTTGTATACTTCGTATACGAGGAAGTAAAAACAACATCTTTAAAATAATAAATTTAAGCAGGAAATATTTAAGTAAAGATGTTGTAAATTTACTCTGTCCTCGTCAGGTACTTGACAAATCTTTTCCATTGCCTTTGAAAAGTCATATCCAAATCGATACATACATTGATACATTGACAATACTTTCTCTTTGTATACTTCGTATACGAGGAAGTAAAAACAACATCTTTAAAATAATAAATTTAAGCAGGAAATATTTAAGTAAAGATGTTGTAAATTTACTCTGTCCTCGTCAGGTACTTGACAAATCTTTTCCATTGCCTTTGAAAAGTCATATCCAAATTGAGCAATTCCACACTTGTTGAATTCATCAATGACCCAGTCTCAACTCTGAAATAAGAATTTTAGTATTGTGAGTATATCAACAACAAATAGGTTTATATTATTTATTTACAAAAAAGTTTCCAATGCATGAACTATGGACTCGTATATTGTAAGAAAAAATAAATCGATTTAAGTCGGAGTTTAAAACTTTAAAAATTACTCTATGGATGTTCATATAAACCCGCTAGAAATATGTTTAAAAAAATTGAACAGAAAAAAATTCAGGAATTTTTTTTGAATAATAGGGCGTTTTAAATTAAATAACTAAATTAAATAAATAAAACCACTGCAGCGTAACGACCGGGGGGAAGTGGGTATAGACGCCCTGGGCGCCAATTATAAGGAGCGCCATGGAGTCGAATCCTACTGCTTGTATACCACTTTTAATACAAAATATGATGAGTGGGAGTAAAAATAATACCATACTCCTGGCTCTATTTGAGCTTGTTAAGCCACTGATGACGAATGGGATAAAAAAATCATTTCTGGGAGCCACTTACTTTCGTTACGCCACTGACCGTGGTGACAAAACGTTAATGCGTTTATTTCAATTTTAATGTCACATACGATGAGGGGTGAAAAAAATACCATGCCCCGGGCGCCGTTTAAGCATAATAATTCATTGATGATGACGGGAAGGGGCGAAAAATCATGTAATGACCCGGGCGCCACTAACCCTTGCCACGCCACTGTAAAACCAAGCAAACGCGTTTTAGCATTGTACATCTCGAATATAGCAGTACATTCCTTCTGAGAAATATTACATAGTGAGTTTTAATAACATACAATTTGACCCTTTTTTGACATAGTGTGTAGTTTTTGACAATCGGTGAGAAAATACATACACGATTCTCTTCACTAGGCGAAGATAAACACGAAACGTACAATATTCTGTAATATGGTGTGTCACGAAACGTTCAATATTCTGTAATATGGTGTGTCACGAAACGTTCAATATTCTGTAATATGGTGTGTCACGAAACACTTTTTTTCCAAATTCCAAAATTTTAAGTCGATAAAAAGTTGTCACTAAAGTCACATATTTACCAAAAAAAGTTTTAATCAAATTGAAAAGTGAATTCAATCCAGTCTCAGGGGAATGAGCCTAAAATTTGATTTTTTTTTTGTCATATAAACTACATTTTCAATTTTTTTTAAAAGCATAAATAAAAACATTTAGTTTTCAAGTACAAAAATACAAAGTTTAGAATGCTAATAAACAGTAAAAAAAATATTATATCTGTCATAGGAAATTTAGGTCTCCAGGATTAGCAGTAAAATTATCAATTTTCAGCAAAATGAATGTCTATTGTTGCCGGTTTCATTTGCTTCCAGTCTACATTTTTATTAAAAAATTCCTTGTGATCATACAAATTAAAAATATTTTTGAAATGTGTTTACTAGACCCAACTTATTTCTTATTTTATGAAATTAAGCCTATTTTTGGTGTAAGAGAAATCAAACTAAATAAACCTTTAAAAGAATTTTATTAAGAAACTTATCACAAATATTATTCAGTATTTAAATGTTTTGTGTATCCAGTAATTAAATTTTTTGTAGTGTTCAGAAAGGCAATATATTGTACTAGGGGGCTCTGCCCCCTGCTCGCTAAAATTCGTCAACCACCGGGAGGATTGCAACGCAAACCTTGCTCACTTAGCTCGCTACAATGAAAACACTGCGTGTCCTAGCAAAAATATTGTAAAATCTTTATATATATATGAATCAGCTTTATTTTGCTTCTGATGCTTTAATTTAAATCAGCACAGAAAAAATATTTTATCCTCAAAAAGATATTTTTATTCAAATAAAACTTACAAAGACAATTATGAAAGTGATAAACAAATGAATAAGAGTTGCAAAATTAAAACAAATATAATTATTCTAAAAACTAACTCTAAAAACAAATTAGATTTAATATTACTAATAAAGATATTGTGGTCTTACATCTTATCACTATGAACATAAAAAAGACAGTATTATGAATAAATAAAAGTCGTAAGCTGATTTCCTTTTAATGCTTTCACCTTAATCAAGAAGGAATAAAATTTTTTGGCCCTGAAAAGGATCGTTTTTTTATATAGTAAAAGCATCAGGAAGTCAAATTCAACAGGCATTGATGTATCAGAGAATTCTCGTAAACTTTTTTTTTTAATTATTCAACTCTATTCCACGATATATACGAACACATACATAAAATTATGAATATATGCATTGAAAATACAATATATTGCCCTTCTGAACACTACAAAAAATTTCATTCCTAGATATAAAAAACATGATTTGAAAATTTTCCATTATTATACACTGTAAGAGTCAGAACATCCTCTCATATGACACTTAATAAATGAACAAATTTGCACTACATCATTACACTAAAAAAAGAATTCTCATAAGCAATTGATATACATTTTTAAAAAATTAATAATGCTGCAGGTCAAAATTTAAATTACATACAAAATATAAGCTACATACATATGAAAAGGTTATATTAATGTTCACGATATTTCTCTGTAAACACAATTACATACATCTTTGGTCGAAAAGATCACTGAAACACTATCAAATGACCTGGTTCTAGACAAACCAACATAAAGGTGGCCATGTGTAAAAACAGGATTAGTTAATACCAAGCACACTTTATCAGAAGTTTGGCCTTAGGATTTATTAATGGTCATAGAAAATGCCAAAAAAACAGGGAATTGTTTTCTTTTAAAACTAAAAGGATTTTATTGTCCGATGGGATGAGCGGTATTCTGGGAATTAAAAATGTTTCTTTTGAGCTTGACACAATCATTTCTGCTTCAATAACGTTACGCTGTAGTTTTGTCACTATTAGTCTTGTTGTACAGCCCATTGCACAGGCCTTTTGAAGGCATCAAATTTTGAAGTAGTATTATCACTACACTTTTTTACCACTTGCTGTTGGTTTGGCAAGTGAACGGCCAACCTCATGGTTACATGAGATTTTTCTGAGAGAGAAAATTCATTGAGTCTCCACATCGCTTAAGGAGCACTTACATATCTACCATCTAAAAAAGTTAAAATTTCACCATTGTTTTAAAGACCGTCATTTGACTGAAGTCTAACTGAAGCTGCATCGTGACCTTTATAGACATATTTATATAGGTACTTACTCTTTACAGATGCACACACTTCAACATTTATATGGGCATTTAATTTTTTTTATCAACCAAGGGTTGTAAGGTACTATATACTGGTAATATATACTATATACTGTTGAAAGAGTTTTCCGCTGTTGGATTTTTATGTATGTGTTTGTACATATTGTGTAATAGAGTTGAATAATTTAAAAAAAAAAATGTTTAAGAGAATTCTTGATACATCAATGTCTGTTGAATTTGACTTCTTGATGCTTTCACTATATAAAAAACGATCCTTTTCAGGGCCAAAAAATTTTATTCCTTCTTGATTAAGGTGAAAGCAATAAAAGGAAATTAGCTTACGACTTGTATTTATTCATAATACTATCTTTTTTAATGTTCATAGTGATAAGTTGTAAGACCACAGTATCTTTATTAATAATATTAAATCTAATTTGTTTTTAGAGTTAGTTTTTAGAATAATTACATTTGTTTTAATTTTGCAACTCTTATCCATTTGTTTATCGCTTACATAATTTTCTTTGTAAGTTTTATTTGAATAAAAATATCTTTTTGAGGATAATATACTTTATTCTGTGCTGATTTAAATTAAAGCATCAGCAGCAAAATAAAGCAGATTCATATATATATAAAGATTTTATAATATTTTTGATAGGATACGCAGTGTCTTCACTGTAGCGAGAGAAGCGAGCAAGGTTTGCGTAGTAAACCTGAGAGGATTGCAACATAATCTTCCTGGGGATTAGCGAGCCTTAGCGAGCAGGGGGTAGAGCCCCCTAGTAATAACTAATTTTATTTTTAAAAAATTAGATTGCGCCTACTTTAGGGGACTTATCTCTCTCTCCGTCCGCGGATCCATTTCCATACACATGTATGGTTAATCACTTTTTATATTACAAGTATTTAAGTTATTGTTAAGCCCTTATTACATGTATTTAAACCAGTATACTGTCTTAAATACTTCCAGTATGTTTTCATACTGATTCAAAATTTGCAGTATGTTTTCATACTGGTATCAAAATTTCTAGTATGTTTGAAAATTGGTATCAAAATTTCCAGTATGGTATCATACCGACTTTAAAATTTCCAGTATGGTTTCATACCGGCTTCAAAATTTCCAGTATGGTATCATACCAGCTTCAAAATTTTCAGTATGGTTTTATACCGGCTTCAAAATTTTCAGTATGTTTTTGCTGGTCCCAGTATCATTTTTACTGGTTCCGGTATCATTTTGATACCGGTATTTTGAATTTTTTAAAATAGGGATATAAGCGAATGGTTTCAATCTGAATGAGTAAATTTATTTCTGTTCATATCATAAATTAGTTACTATACCGAATATTTAAAATTACTTTGTGTATGTCAAACCAATTAGATTTATTGCTTAGAGTTCAAGTATTTATATATTTATGAATATTTCTTGAATGTATAGTAAGAGTAAAAAATTACAATTAATATTTTGTGATTATTAAGAAAGTAATGGTTTTGATCTTATAAAATATTCTTGCTATTTATAACGATAAAGTGCAATAAATTATATTTTAGATATTTTTAAGAATTGATCTAGGATATGTCACCCCCCCCCCCCTTTTTATTGTCTAATACAGGGATTCTAACAATTTAGGCGGATTATAGGAAAGACTGGTAGTTCTGTTAAGCTAAAATTTGGTATCAAAATTCAAAATGGACTTGTTTGGTATAGGTAGAAAGTGCGACTTATTTGCTCTAGCGGTGGAGTTAGGAGTAAATCCGGAGGAAGACATGACCATCGAAAGGTTAAAAGATCTGGTAATGGGAAGCGACAAATACGAATTAGGTTATTTAAAGGAAGGATATAAGATGATCGTCGATTCAAGAATAGAGAAAAATGAAAAGAGAGAGTAGGAATTAGAAAAACAGAGAGAATTCGATCTCCGGAAGTTCCAAATAGAGGCAGGGAGCGGTAGATCCGGTCGCAGTAGCTCGTTAGAGAAAAAAATACTCCTCCAAATAACCAGTTGGACATATCAAAGAACATACCTAAATTTGAATTGAAGGGCGGAAATATTATATTATATATCACCCTATTTGAAAGGCAAACAAAGAGTATGGGGATTGAAAAGAAGAATTGGGTGACTTGCCTAGTAACTCTGATGCCGTCTGACATAGTGGAGCTCATCGCACTCGTCCCTGACAAAGAATTTGAAAATTGTGATCACATCAAGGGCATATTTTACAAAGGTTCAAATTAAACCCTGGAGGGTTTAATTTAAAGGGCAGAAGTCTGTGCTACATCAGAGTAATAAGGATAAAACTTGGAGAGAATTTGTCTATGAGACATCACACTATTTCACGGGGTGGATCGAAGGCCTAAATATCTCTAGTTTTGAGGATTTGAAGAGTCTGATGATCACCTATCAGATAAAACGAAGAGTCCTGGTTGAGATTCGGGACCATTTCATTGATGAATGTGGAAAAATAGTGAAACCATATGAGTTAGCTGGCAAGCTAGACGAATATGATAGCGTCTGGCAATCTTATAAAAAAGTCATTGAATAAGAATGTTAAGGATAAATCAATCAGAAGGAAAGCCACCCAATCGGTCCCCATGGGAAGTCCAATGAAGCAGAAGTTCAATGAAGATAAAAACTAGTGTTAAGAGGCCCATTAACAGCAATGGGAAACCAGATGGTAACCGAGGGGTTTATTATATATTATTATTAATGAAAATATTATGCTATTAAAAATTTTATTATAGAAGTAGTATCTTAGCATGTTTGGGCAGTTTTTTTTGGAAATACGGATACAGCGAACCTCGGTTAAAACGAACTTCTGAGTCGGTCCGTTGAGGCTTCGTTATAACGGGGTTTACTGTATATATATATATCAAAACAAACAAAAAACATAAGACAAAAACTCAAAAACAACCAAGACACAATATATATATTAGCAATAATAAATTTAAAAATCATATTAATCTTCTACTAAAAAATAATTATATCTTTTTTGATAATAGGATTGACCATCAAATTAAAGGATTACCTGAAGGAGGTCCAACTAGCAATAGTTTAGCAAATATATATCTACACTACTATGAGAAAGATTTAATTAATAATAGCCATAGCATAGTATTTCGTTATATAGGTCATTTGATATTATTTATTAAAGAAATATACCTTAAGCCACAAACTAACTTCTATCCTGACTATTTAAAACTAATGACAATGATTTCCCTATAAGCACAAGATACTGCACAATATTGCTACGATATCCTCACGATATTGTGCGGTATTCAGAATATTGAATAACATTGTGAGGATATCGTACAATATCTTGCGTTAGTAGGGTTAGCTGAAGAATTTCTAGATATAAAAATTATAGATAATAAAATAGTAACCGATATCTTTGATAAAAGAATTGCATTTAATTTTGAAATTAATAAATTTCCTTTTGGGGAAAGTAATCTTAGCATTTCTGTCTTCAAGAATTTAGTGAAAAATTATATAATTAGAAATAATAATTTGGTAACAGGCAATGATAATAGAATTAAGATCATAAAAAAAATTACAGTTTTGCATTGGTATATGGATTGCCAAAAAGTTTTTTAAAAGTCTATATACATAAGAAATATTTAGATTATTTAGAATAAAACATTCATATTTGTATTTACTGAAATATTTATAATTCTTTGCTTGTAGGTTAGTGTTTTTTTATATTACTTGTAATGTGTAATTTTATTTAAATTGGTTATTGATTTATTAGTTTCAGATTTAGTGCACAGATGGCGCCAGGATCTATAAATTGAAATATTCCTTAAAACTAGATTGGATTACTAACATTAATTACTAATATTTTATTTTATAAAATTTAGATAATTAATTGTAGTGCATATTTTAACAGGTTTTGAGATTTTTAATATAGGTATTATACTAATTCTTTAATATCAAAATTAATTATATTATTTGGTCAATTTATGTTGAATCATAGTTAGAAATCTAGTTTTGGCAATCTGTGAAGTCAAGCTAAGTGGCGGTTTATATTAAAAATGTGGAATACTGGTAAGGATGGGTATAGACACTGATTCTATAATTCTTTATGAATAAGTATGGATATTTTATTGAATGATGTATTTATTGTTTTTAGTGCAATATATTGTTGTATTACATATATTTAATTTTAGTACTTTCCATTTTAGTGATGTTTTATTGTTAGGGTTAGTTTATGATTTTTCTTTCTAAATTCTTTCATTTTAGGATAAATTATCCTATCTGTTTTTTCAACAACTTTAGATGGTTTGTACAACAAAAATGATTTAACCTCGCAAGAAGCTTGTCCTCAGCCAAGCAACTAATTTAATTGTTGAAAACTCCATATACTTGAATTGCCTTTTTCAATATTTTTGATAGTAACAGAGTTCATTTACATGTTAACATCTAAATATTTAAACTTACCTTTTGTTCTTTGTATCTATAATATTTTCAATTCTTTAGATTTTGTTTCAGATTTGATTGTTTTGCTTAATTAATGAATTTTTAGTTTATAATTCGCATCTTGATATGTCTTGTTTACTTTGTTTTTGTATGTTCATATATAATAAGTTATATTTTTGTTTATACACTCACTTGCAGAAGCTAAGCACAATACTTAAGATGCGAAAAAATTGGAGTTAATATGTATATTACGGTTCGCAATCAGTTGCGGAGAATCGTGGGACATACTAGCGTCGTAACTAACATTTTACAGTGAAGATTCGGCTACGAGGGCAATTATGGAGACCACCAGAAAGGGATGAATACGAAAATGGAGTTTGATTCATTCTGTTTCACAGGAAGCTGATAACGAGATGTAACTTTCATCAATGGTTATGTTTGATGTTTATAATATTTGCATGCATTTTCGTAAACACAGCACAAATATTCAGGAAGATATAAAGGTTTTCTTAAAAAATCCCAAATTTTTCCGCATGTGTTTTGCTTATAATATGCCGAGTTTTCCACCAAATTGTACGAAACTTACAGAATATTTGAAAATATTTAACAGAAGCATTGTATTAAAATTTAAATTTAAGTATTTTAATATTACAGGACATATGAGCATTTATAATAAATAATTGTTTACTGCGCATGTGCGAAACGTAGCCTAATTTTACTTTCATATCTTTAGAGCCAGATATATAGGGTAACTTATATAAAAATTCCATTTCAATACCATTAGTACTCAGGAAGATATCGGCATGGCAACTTGGAGAATTTCGGTACAATCTAAGAGATGCTAAATGATGAGGACTCTTGCACAAACTGATGTTTTTAAACTTGAATCTGCGAACAGTAATATTGTATTTTATGAAAGATTAATATTCTGAATACTCATGTATACTTCTAAGTTAAATACATAATTGTAACTACACTTCGATTATTACTATTTGTGCTTAACTTTTGGAAGTGAGTGTATTAATATATATATATATATATATATATATATCCACTCTAAGACAATCCACCAGAAACAGCTATGTCCAGCCAAATATAACACCGTGGGGTGAAGCCAATAGAGGACCCCACCAGCCAGAGGGCAGAAGCGGGGTAGCAGCGAGCGTGGGAGAACGCCGTGACGCGGACTCTTTGTTTTGGTTTTGTCATTTCATGACACAGATGATAATGCTTTTGTCCTTCCAGGCAGGGTGTAAACAATTATTACCTTGAATTAATATCTGTATAAAGTTGTAAAATAAATGTATTTAGTCTAGAAGAAATGGCGTTGCTGAATTATTTATGCCTAACAGGAATTCGGCCGCACTGAGTTAAATAACGGTCTGCCAAGACCGTTTCTATTACGCGGGAACTCAACGGTAAAGAAATATCTAGAGATGAGTTATAAGGAAGTTTAGTCTCGTGCAACTTCAAAACTGGACGTTAATATAAATAAACTAAGCTATGCCTTGCCTCATTGAATGAGTGAACACGATTGCTCAAAACTGCCATGAAATAGACGAATGAAATATGCGATTTTTCACAGCAAAATTACATTCGCATTTGAAGTTTATGATCATTCGATCAACGGATATCATTCCGAAATGCATATTCGGCTAACCAAACGACGAAACTAAACAAAAAGTGCTAAAATGCGTTAGTTTACGAGAAAGTACGAGGGAGATCTTGAAGGTTTTTCCAAGAGCTGATGAAACTGAACACAAAACGGGCAATATTGTGTTAATATATGAGAAAGTCGAAAGGAGAACCTTCTCGCTGGTTTTTCCAACAGCTCGGAAACACTCTGCACTTTCAGTTCGAAAGATGGATTCGTGCTTTTAAATGTAGCAGTAGTTTTAATAAATTTTTATTTAACTTCACTTGTTTTATGCTTGTATAGGTAGAAATTTTTAATCATTTTTACATTCCCTTCCTGAAAAGCTAGCTTTGAGTTTTGTGGAAATTACATTCTTTATAACACTGCACTGTTTTTATATTTTCAGATTTTAATTATCAGTTAATCGATTAATTCAATTAAATTTTAATATAGAACTAGTGGTGCTACCTGTTAGTAAATTTGAGAAAAAAGTGATTTCAAGATTCCACAATATTCATAATAATGAAATATGGAGTGAAAAGTAGAAAAAAATAATAAAATAATAATATTCTTTTTATCACACTGATAAGAGTGCCTTTTTTAAAGCCAGTTTTTATGAATTTTATTCACCAACAATTTTAACAAATATTTTTACTGTAGGATTTTCAATGAGTAGTATCAATGCTTACCACAAACGCATATTTGCTGCATAACACAATTATAAGGAATGTCACGACCAAGACATTGCTGAGATTTTTTTCTTGCCCCTGCAACCTCAGTAAGCAACTCAGAGGTCGCTAACATCGCCATAAACACAATGATGTTGACTTGAATTATTCTAAAAACTAAAACTGTACTTTCTTTACGGTTCGAAATGCTTAAATAGCTTTTTTCGGCGATTGCGTGTTCAACATAACAATGCATTTCACGTTTCAAATGAGTAATTACCTATCCATCACAATTAATTCAATGTTTTTGATTTTTTCCTTACCATATATCAAAGAATGTTACAGTTGTTCAAATAATTTGAATCATACTGTGGGATAAAAATAATGAGTTAATGAATCATAGAAAATCAGGGAAGAATTTCTCTTTTTTTTTGTTCATAAAATTTCGTTATGTAATTTTATTAATAAGTATTGATACATTTTTCCTTCAAAGTTTTAGTGCGCAGGTTTCTGTTTACATATTATTCTCAAGGTTACTTTTGTCTTTATAACCTTAAACAGAAACGTTATTGACCGACAAAGACCGATTGAAACCGGCAAAGTTTGAAATCCAGCATTCCATAGAATGCCTAGGTATATTTAGGCAAAGTATGAAACAATTAATACTTCATATATTTCTTAGGCATTCTATACAATGCCAAATGACAAACCGGCAAAGTATGAAAGACATCACTGATTCCTTTTTATAAGAAATAAAATTAAGTGCAATTCAAAATGAAATTACTTCCTTTCTTGATGCAACAAGTAGGTTCATATTTCATTTTGTCACTTTTTGTTTTCTTTAATAAGAACGACGTAAACTTTGTTTTGTATAACTTTGATTTTCCTTTACGTATTTTGGATGAAATATTTTTAATGACACTCTTTTAATATTTTTTCTAAATAACATTTGTATTTTTGTAGATTGCACGAATTTAAATAAAAGCTTTTTCATGATCTTCCTTTCATGCTCTCCCTAAATAGCATTCTGTAGAATTCCTAGGTATTGCATACAATGCCTTGGGAAAGTATATAACATATTCAAATAATTCCTAGATTTTATACTTTGCCTAAAAATATATAGAATACCGGCGTTTTATACATTGTCATTAACATATATACCGATAAATCTGGATTGATCATAGGATAAAGAAACAAAAGAAAATTGTTTTCATAATTTTACTGAAGCATAATAATTTTAATTAATTAATTTATTAATTTTAATTAATTAATTAATTAATTTTAACTAATTAATTTATTAATTTTAATTAATTTATTAATTTTAACTAATTAATTTATTAATTGTAATTATTAATTTTTAATTGATTAATTATTTTTAATTAATTAATTTATTAATTTTAATTAATTAATTGTTTTTAATTAATTGAGTATTTTTAATTAATTAATTAATTAATTAAAATTAATAAATAGATTAATTAAAATTAAT
>BGPR01031844.1:0-17817 GCA_013235015.1 Araneus ventricosus | reverse complement strand
AAGAGGAAGAAAAATCCCAAAGTAACATAAATATTGCATTGTTCGATTCCGACCAGTAACTCACCTTTGGCTTGAACGTTTATGCATTGTTTTATTGTATGCTATGTATTCAGTGTTTCGGATATGAAAATTTCGGCATATGATAATTTTTTTGAAATTTGTGAAAATGTTTTCCAGACTGCATAGATAATCTTGAATACTGCTTTTCTAGCATTGCAATTTTTTAAAAATATTTTTCAGTCATAACTACATATTTCTATTGATTTTGCATAAAAATATTGTGAAAGATACGAGGATGGATTTAAAAAAAGTTTATAAAGGTAATAAAAAATTATTTATTAACACTAAGCAGAAAATACAATAAGAGACATGCTTGCCGATCACTTTTCCACATAATCATCAAATCTATTTAGGTATTTATCTAAACGCAGGACCAACTTGTTTAATCCGGCTTGGCAGAAATCACGTCCTGTCCATTGAGCCAGTTCCTTGGTAAATTTCAGCAATTCTAGGCTAAGTGATCATTGCAATTTTGTGCAGGTATTTTTTGTGCTGTTTTTATTGCCCATTGCGCTTTTTGTTTGCATATTTTTTGTTGTTTTTTATTATTTTCTGTATACATGTTCTTTTTTCCCCCTTTTTTCCATTTATTTCTATACATTTTATTCTCAATAATATTTTTCATCCTGTATACCTTTTTCATATTGTTATGCATGCATTTGCAGTCCAATTCGAATCCTTCGTAACATTTGCTTTTCCCCCTCCAACTGATCATGGATCTCAATGAAGGATCCTAGACGTAAGGAATCTGTTCTGTTCTGCAAAGGTTTTGTACAGAAGGGAAATGTTGCCAAATCCAAATAAGTGCAGAGACGTGTCTGTATAACGAAAATATCGACCAGCACAAACATCAACCCCCCCCCCCCCATATCCAAACGCGAGAACATTTTTAAAAATGAAAAAGAAAGTTATACAGAGTTTTTCAAAACATCTGCACCGATTACAAATAGACGTAACTTCCTCGTAAACAAAAGTAGGAAGGAATATTTTGAATACAATACAGAAGGAAGCTAAAAGTTTTTTTGCGTAAGTAATAATTGTTCTATGTGACTGCTCCAGGTAGCACAGCATGTTGTCCGATTATACAATATCAGCGGAGAATCTAGGATTCGGGACTGGGGGAGGGGAGGGTGGGCTGAGGCCATAAAAACTTTGTTTCGTAGTGATGAATGTCAAACCTCAAGGCTAATGAAAACCAAAACACTTTTTACCCATTTTACTCACCTGACAATAAGAATCAGAAAACAATACAATACCTTCGATAATTTAATAAAAATTATAATGAAATAGCTAGCCAAAAAGTGTCTTCGACCGCGTCAAAGCAACAAGTACGAGTAGAATGACTACAAAATTAGGAAAATTTTCGAGACTGTCAAGCCAGAAAGTAATGTTGAAATTTTTTAATGTTTTTTAAAAATAGGGATATTAAGAAAAAAAATTGTAATGATGTTAAATAAAATCATGAATTCTGGCTTGGCTCTGGAGGGGGGGGGTCTTAGCCCGATAGCCCCCCTTGGATTCGCCACTGTACAATATTATATGATATTATACAATATCGAGAATATTGTTCAATATCGTACAATATCTTTGTGCTAAAGGGCACACGGTGCATAAAGGAGTTTTCACATAGTCGAAAATATGGATGTTGCCCGTGTGAGCCAGGGAAGTCACGTAGAGCAATTATTATGTACGCACAGAAACGCCTTCTTCTATTGCCTTCAAGATTCTTTTTCTCATCGTTGTTTACAAGGGAGTTATAGCCATTTGTAATCGGTGCAATTGTTTTGAATAGCACTGTATTTACCTTTTTCTACTAAAAAATACTCCAACTTCAGACATTTTTGAAAAACATATTTAAGAATTAAAATTGAAAAAAAGAACCCAAGGAATTTACAATTTCAGAAGATGTGTCCAAATTTCGACACTCAAATTCGAAAAAAAAACATCATGGTAAATGTTTTAGGCAGGTTTCATTCATCTTTCTTGTCTTCGTCTGGCTTGCTTGCATAAGCCGTTGCAGTTTGCGAGAAACGTTTTTTTTGAATCACTTAATTGAGACAGACAAACATTATAACGTTACAATTAAGAAATATTTAGAGATTAAACCTGAATGTTCAAAAAGCCAGACATTGCAAACCTTTTAAGATTTCCTACGAAGATCTTCTGAACACTACTCCTGGCTCGGTCTAGTGAAGATTCAAATATCTAAAAACGTGTCGAAATAATATTTGCTCCAATAAATAACCACTTAAAAAACTTCTCCACCCGTGCAGAAAAAGGAGGAACAAATGAACTACTGGTAAATTTATATGAATCATAATTTGAACTGAATTATATTGGAAACTCCAATAGTACTGAAAAAATGTTAAAGATTCAATTGCTGTATTTCAAATTAAATCAGCGCCTAATAAATTTAAACCAATCAGGTCTAAAATATATTTCTAAAGATTAGTTAAAATTATGTAAGAAATTGCACTACAACTAAATTGGGATTTTTGAAAAATTTATTTAAAAAATGTATTAAGATTGTGTAAATACAATTTTTGTGCAATAATATTTTCGGATGTTATTGGAGAAAAACACCAAAATTATGTTTATTTTAAATTAATGGAAATAAAAAAATATCTCTCAAAGTGTAAATTCCCACCTATCAAAGTATGTTTGAGTCCAATTTTCTAACTCTAGATCAAATAATCTGCCCTGAAAAGCACCAAAATACACATGCGTATTTATTATAAATTTAGTAATAGAGATTATGAATTCGAAATAAACCGTTTGATGTCATCTTCCAATAAGTGTTTCGCCTATTTAATGCAAACATTTAAATAACCTACTAAATTATTTAACTACATTTCGGTTATATTCTTAAATGACCATTTTTTTAATAGATAATAATCGGACTCGAGTGCGTAAATACAGTATATTAAATAACATATTATAATGCATACTTATGAAATGTTCCAATTACAACTACTATATGCGTCAAATCAGGTATATTATATACATGAGGCTATTATACATTAAATAAAATTTTTAAGGAGTTAAAATTAATTTTTACTAATTTTGAATTATAGTTATTTAAAATTTAGTAAGTCAATAACACTTAAATTAGTAATTCAAAATTTAGAAAATTATGTAAACGAATTTTACTGTAACATTACTTCTTATTTATTCAACAGCTTTTCAACTGTAACCGCATATTTGTTTAATAAATCTCGTAACATTTTGAACAGAAGGATTGAATTTCATGATAAAAACATGCTATTTGTTTGCCGCTAAATAAAAAATTGGCTAAATAAAAAATTTACTTTAAAAATT
Source organism: Araneus ventricosus (assembly GCA_013235015.1). Classification (NCBI taxonomy): domain Eukaryota; kingdom Metazoa; phylum Arthropoda; class Arachnida; order Araneae; family Araneidae; genus Araneus; species Araneus ventricosus. The sequence goes on along the minus strand of BGPR01031844.1, from coordinate 14,439 downwards.
AGATCACAAAGACAGGTTACTAAAAATCCATAATATTTTAATGTGCTTAAAAGAAAATGTATAGCAATAAATTACTGAGGATTGCGCAAGAGATAGACCACTGGAAATCAACTTTCAAACTTTATTAGTTCTGAATGACGAACAATGATTTTTCTCTATATCAGGGCTTCCCAAACTTTTTTCCCTGGCGTACCCCCTGATTATTATTTTTATTTTTACATACACCTACTATCATATCCAACTCCACAACTACCACCTATCTATGCAAAGATGTTTTTATCAATAATGTTGAGATTAATTTAAAAGTAAAATGACTCCAATTAATAATTTGCAGAACTTATTTTTCATTTTACAATTTATTTCATGTTTTACGATGGTATTTGTTCAACGCCAATGCATTTCAAACCAGTATTGTAATTGTTTCTTTTTAACTTATAAGGATACCTAAAAATTACACTTCGTAATAACCAAATATTCAAGCAATATAGTTATTAAATAGAAAGCATTCACTTGGAGAAACAAAATTCTCTAACTTTTTTAATCTCTTGTGTTTCTGCTTCCGCCATTAACTACTTTGATTTCGAATACACTCAAATGGTCCTTCGCGTACCCCAGGTAGGGAATCTCTGGTCCAGATGTTCAAAAATAAATTTCAATAATGACAACAGATCCGATAAAACGAGTATCATTTCCCGTTAGAAGTGACGATATTCGTTTTCATTTAATTTTCGTTAAGCAGAATTTAGATCTTCATACAGGATAAAATTTCCTTTTAAAGTATTGTAAGTGTATTTCTGACTAGTTATATCATTACATTTGGTATATATTTATAATGTCTCAACAGAAAAAAGAGCAACATTGAATTACAAATACATGTGAAATAATTTAACTTGAGCTATTAAAAATTAAACTTTGCATTGAACTGAACGGCGCAAAAATTTAGTAACTTCCAATAAAATACAAAAAGAAAGATATTTTAATTATAGAAAGAAAGAAATTACAGAAGAACCGGGAGATGTAAACAATAGTAATAACAATATACCTTTAACCCGCAACGCAGCATCATCTAGTGATTGCAATAACAATATTGTCTATATTCAACTAACGAATTAAGATACAATCATATAACGAAAATCATGCTTCAATAAAAAATATAACGAATTAAGATTAAACAAATTAAATGGAAAAAAATTAAAGAGAACACGGATGGCAAAATTTTTCAAGGTGCCACTTGCCATCGGTTAGGTTAGGTTAGGTTAGGTTATATTAACGTCCCGTTTTGAAGCAACACGAGGGCTATTTAGGGACGGACCTCGTAATTTTGAACCACGGTCAGATGACGAGGACGACACCTGAGCTGGCACCCCCCTCTCCAAACTTCCGCGCCACACCAACGGGAGGACGTTTGGCCACTACGTATGATTTAGCGTGCAACAGGCCCCATACACGGCGGATCTTCAGTGGAATCGGGTTTCGAACCTGCGACCCTCCGGTCCCGAGGTCGAGACCTTACCACTAGGCCACCGCGGCCTCCACTTGCCATCGGAGATATAAAATGAAAAAATTTTCTCTCAAGGGTATGACTTAATAGTCGAACAATATTCCCTCTGTGGACTGAATTTATTCAATAATCGAAGTAATACAGGAAAAAAATTGAATTACAAAAATATACTAAATATACTTCCATATAACAGACACTAGTTTAAAGCTTATATATTAAAGTCTTTACATATGCATCTTAATAACATGATTAGTTATTCAAACTCTCAACGAAAAAGTTATTCCCAAGTCAAATGTTATTCCAAAGTCAAAAGTTATTCCGAAGTCAAAAGTTAAACCTGCTTCTTAGAGGCAGAATCAAAGCATTTCATTAATATTTTTGTAGAAGAAATTGTTGCAGTGAAACTTCTCAACAGCGGCCTCTCCTCCGTTGTGAGGAAAATTGTCCCCTCTGAAGGGAGCTTCATGTTTGGAAGTACAAAATACGCATTTAAACGATTTAAGTCGTTATTTCTAATATAGCGAAGTTTAAAAATCATTCAAAAAGATGTACTTTATTAGAAAGTTTCTTTTTCCTTAAAAAAGAATGACACAATTTGTGTTTGCTGGGATCTTTTAGATATTTCAAAGGTAGCTTTTTAATGAGAAAAATAAGCCCAAATGGTTTCGTCAGTAGTTGTTAAGAAATGGACAATAATATCTATTTTTCCTAAAGTCTGTTAAACTAAACTAAAAAGTTTCATTTGCCTAATGGTCGCAACCCTTCTTCAACAGCTTCTTCGAGTCCGAATCAGCGTCTCAAATGCACAAATTAATTTTGGAGTGCTCAACCCCGCTAGAGGCCGAGGATCTCTTTTCGCTTCACATTAATTTCGCTCCGATTTCTGGTGGTGTTTTTGAGTGTATGAATTTTGTGTTCTTTCCTACCTTTTCTCTAAACCCTTTTAGCCCGTACCGAAAGGTTGCCGGACCTATGCGAAGAATGCCGAATCAATTTGACGAATTTGCGAAGGTTTGGGGAAAATCTCATGAAAAACAAAATAAGAATGAGGTTTACAAAACTTAAAAACGAGAATATTACGAAATAAAGGAAGAATAAAATAATGCCACTTGTATTTCAATATTTGTTGAAGATCATACGAATAACATAAATATAAAACATTATGGAAAAACAGAAAAATCAATTCTCTTTTACAAACAGCACTTGCACATAAGGAAATTCTGGAGATATTGCGTTTTCAACAACTATCTAAATCCTGCGATCACGGTCTCAAGAAATTGACACGTGTCGAATTTCTATCGTATCGCTTTAGAGTATACGCAGTCTCGGTACCAACCAGCATGGAATATAACAATTTTTTCAATTCTTTTACAAGGAAACTAAAACATTTATAAAGTTTTATAAATTTATTTTGAGATGGAATTCTCTCGCGATGCGAATAATAAGACACCATCGCATATGCAACGATATATCGTCGTAAGCACTTTTCGCAAGTGTTGCGAAAGACGATATATCGTCGCTTAGTGATAAAAGACTTAGGCTTTAGAAAAAAAGTTTTTACTATATTTATGAATTTAACATGTTTTAGTCATTAACTACGAAATAATGAAATCACCTGCGGGATAATATGCATTTAATTCACTTTAATGATGAGTGTCTAATTTACTAACCAAATATATAGAAAACAAACCAAATATTCATATAACAAAAATCAAAGTCTAAAATATAATACAAACTCTAATGGAAATACAGAGAAAAACATTAAAAATTTTTCAAATCTGAAAGACAAACCTGGACAAATTTGTACGCGCAAATTAAAAGGTAGTCGATCAAAAGTTAATAAATTATATCTCAGGAAAAGAAACATTATTTACATTTCTTAACTCAACTTCAAACAAACAAATTTCATTTACATTATATCTTAAACTCTTTCACTATCTTTTCACCGTTCACTATTAACACGTTCGTGGACAATGCGGCACATACCGCTCTACTTTCTGGAACAAAGCGTGATATCCCGCCCAAGTTCGCGACAAGCTAAAACGCAAAGCGGAATACGCCGCACATTTTTGTACACAAAATGCTATTCAAGCAGCTTAGGTGTCCTAACAAATAACATTAGTCAAGTGTCCACGAACGAGTTAAACATTAGCATCTTGGAGGAACTTCAGGATCACGTACAGTGTTTTTTTTCTGCTGAAAATCGATCCAAACTGCGGATCTTCACTTACACTTCCTCGGAAAGAGTTTCTAGCATATTTAAAACACGTAAATACAACTTGTCGTTTAGTGAAGAAGATTTGAACCAAAAATTTTATCTCAAATATCAAACACTTCGTCGTGTCTTAAGAATATAAAAATATGATAAGCATCCAAGCTGCTAATATATTTGTAGCAGTAAAATAATTTCGAAATTTTAGAATATTGTCAATCAGATTAATCTTCATAACTGAAAAATAAAAAAAAAATTTCTCTAATTCTGTTACAAACATCCAAACCCTATTTTTCGAACTCGGGAATGTCTGCTAAAATTCTTCTTCTCGGGAAACGTTTTGCTACTCGCCTCATGAGACTAACACTTATCTTTTGTATGCGTCAGGTAGTGTCGATTCAGATAGCTCTTTCGTGAGTATTCTTTACCACATACCTCACAAGAATGAGGCTTCTTTTTTGTATGCGTCAGGTAGTGTCGATTCAGGTGGCCCTTTTGTGAGTATGCCTTACTACATACCTCACAAGAATGAGGCTTCTCTTTTGTATGCATTAGGTAGTGTAAATTCAAGTAGCTCTTTAGCGAAAATTCTTTACCACATAACTCACAAGAATGAGGTCTCTCCTTTGTATGAACTCGGTTACGGACAGTTAAGAAGCTCTGTCTAGAAAATGCTTTACCGCACACATCACATGCATATGGTTTCTCCTTCGTATGAACTCTGTAGTGATCGGTTAACGTTTTCTTCTGTGAAAATGCTTTATTGCAAATAACACAAACGTGCGGTTTCTCTTGGGTGTGAATCAGATGATGTGCATCTAAATGATGTTTTCGAATAAATGCTTTCTTGCAAATTTCACACACGTAGTTTCTTTCATTTCTGTGGCATTTTTCATGCGTTACAATGTCTGACTTGGAAGTAAACGTTTTACCACATACCTCACATGAGTAAGCCATTTCTTTCGTGTGACTACGATAATGAACATTTAAATCACCCTTTTGGATGAAAGGCTTTTCGTATATTTCACCACGAGGAGGTCCTTCGCGAGTTCGAGTTGTTTTCTGCCTTTTCAAGCTAAGTGATGATTTAAATGTTTTCTTGCAATCGTCACTAGCATGAGACATGTCTCCTGAATAAACCGAGCTGCCTTTACCGAAATCGAGACCTTTCTTTATACTCTCGCACAAGGCATTGTTTTTCAGACAGTACCGATTTTAAATATTTCGAAGAATTAGTAACTATAAAGTCAATTATATGATTTCAAAAGAAACTTAAACCGCTCCAATGTTCTGGAAAACAGTTGCATACATTTTGTTCCACTGATCCTGTCTAATTCATGTGGGCGTATACATCTTTGACAGACAGTGGTCGACGCATGCGCATTGTAGTATGAATACTGCCAGAAATATTGAACTTAAAACAGTAATTCTTATTGTAGAATGCAGCAAGTTACAAATTTTTTTATAAAAATGTCTTCGGAAAATATTTCTTCTTATTTGAACCTTGAGTCAACACCGCGTAAAGAGAAAGGGACAAAAGATCACTCAATAATGTCTTAGGGGTCTATTCTGGTATCCCCTGTTTGGTTGGGTTCCGTTCTTAACGTGCGGAACCCAACCCAACCGCGGGTACCAGAAAAGACCCCTTAGAAGAGTTGAAATCAGGTGATCTCTTTTGTTTACGTAGAGAAATTCATTCTTTCGAAGAATAATATTGGCTAGATTTAGAACCCGATTCCATCAGACATATGCTGTGTGTGGCTGTCTGGAGCGGATTACACGTATCGTAGGATAAACTTTCTCGCATTGGTACGATACGGAATATTCTTAAATGAATGCATGCTCGAGTGTCTTCCTCGTCACCTCATTATGGCTCAAATTAAGAAATCCGTCTCGGAATAGGTGCACGAGTACTTTTTTTACGATAACCCAATGAATGTCTGTCATTCTTGGGTTATGAATTCATTAGATTTCATTTGTGTCAGTTCTTTTTGAGTTTTCATGGCGAGTTGCTTTCTACTCTAACTAAAATTTCATTTCAAAGATGTCGCATCAATTGAACGTTAAAAACTGAAAACATAAAATTTGAAGAACTTTTTCATGTAAGTTGTACATGAATTCAGAATTACCACATCTTGTAGTTGATATGTAAAGATTGGTTTCATTACGTTAAGGCACAAAAGCCAAATTTTATTATGTTGCGCTAAAAATAAAGGTGCGTCATACAGGGCTAGATTTCTAAGTGACATTGTGGTAAAGTCTTGGCTTCTTGGCGGAATGTACCTGCTTCCAATTCCGATTCCACCGAAGAGCTTCCGATGCATGTTAGCACTTTAATCCCGAGGCTCCTTTTTTATTCTAGCCCTTTTAAGCTCGGGAGTTTTTAGGAGGAAGCGACATGAATTGGACTCTCCCAAACTGGGTGGCCATTTACCCCACTAGACTTTCAGATCCCCTTAGAAGGAACCAAACTCCTCAGACCGGCCTTCCTCGCTGTTAAGGGAAAATTTTTATACCGTCTCGCTCGGTGTGAGAGGGTTATCGGCCTTATTCACCATCAATGGTTAAAACATGATCAGCGCTTAAAGGATGGTTCTGCTATCATAATGCGAAAGCTGACCGAAATGCGTCACCAGATGTATACCCTAGCGGGTTGCTATTTTGGTATGGTATCTTAATTTCTCTGTTGTTGGCGATTTTTAAAATTACTCCCAGCCTTCTAGCAAAACGAGTTTCTCGCCAACTGGCCAGTTAGTGTATACATCCATTCTCATTCTCAACCCACGACTGCCGGCCTACCCTTTTGGGTGTAAGACACCACAAGGACAGCCGGGGAAAGAGAACTAGACAGCATTTATTAAACTAAGGAATGTTACAAAAAGCCAATTGGGCTTAAATAAACAAAACAGAAAATTATTAACTTTACAATCGACGGAAAAATACGAAGTACAGTAATTAAAGTCTCAAACACAACTGAACCATAACAAAAAATTCCAAAATGTGTCAATATACATCATTTGTCAATAAATACATATCAATTGTACCTAATTTAACAATATTACAAAAAACAAATAAAATTCATAAAGACAAACAACAGTAAGTATCAATAGTAAACAAAACAGAAAGTTGCGATGGATATCAAAACCTTCATATAAACAGTAAAAGAACCTTATGGGTGGCCTAAACCACCGAATTGCAGATTGTTAAACAAAAACAGAAAGTATCTAATAACATAGAAATTAAAATACAGCAAAATACAAAAATTAAAGTTCAATAACAAAAAGTTAAAACAAGATACCATGATTTACTACATAGCCCAAGTGTATACATCCAGGTGATCATTTCGGTCAGCATTCGTTTGTTCGTGTAAATTCCCTTTTAACCGGTGATCATAGTTTAACCATGGATGGTGAATAAGCCCGTAAATCTATATAGGTTAAATGTCCTCCCGATGGTGTGGCGCGGAGATTTTGAGATCTAGAGTCGGTTCAGGTATCATGCTCGCCATCTGACCAAGGATCAAAATTACGAGATACGTCCCGATATATCCTTCATGTTACCACGAAACTTGGGAGACTGCGGTGGCCTAGTGGCATTGACTCGGCTTCTAGGCCGGCGGCTTCTAAGTTCGAAATCCGATTTTACTGAAGATCCACCGTGTATGGGGCCTGTTGCACTTTAAATCATACATAGTGGCCAAACGTCCTCCCACTGGTGTGGTGCGGAAGTTTGGAGAGGGGATGCCAGCTCATGTGTCGTCCTCGGCATTTGACTTCGGTTCAAAATAAAGAGGACCGTCCCAAAACAGCCCTCGTGTTACTTCAAACTGGACATTAATATAGCTAAACCTTCTTGATGGTGTTGCTTGTTAAACGACAAAATTCAACTTCCTTATCGGAGAAAATTTAAAATTATTCCAAACCATAATATCATTCTTCAATGTTGTAACATATTTTAAACAAGCAGATGTCTGTGTATGTTATGGTAATGATAATGTTTCAGGCTAGATTCGTCTGTCTTTATATTATTCTAGAAAGTTTACTCTTATTTATAGAGTAGCGATAATTTATAAAAAAATGAATTTAATATCGTCCCAACGCTCGTGCAGATAAACGCAGTAATTAAAACATTGAAAAGTATTGTTGTAAAATATTTTTAAAAAATTATACGATTATAGAAAACCTGCACAGACATTCAATTGATATTTCAGAAAAGATTGTTTTTTTGAATTCCAAGCTGGAATAAGATTGTTTCTTTTTGCAGTTATTTATTCCAAATTTGGTAAAGAATAGTGTTCAAATTTGATTCATTTTTAATTAAAAACCTAATTAAAACTTCGAAAAACACATTTTTAGTGAGCACCTACTTCCAGAAGAAGTAACTACGTGCCGAATTCGGTTCAAAGGCCTTCCCTGTAGAGCGCTTTTTGCATCCTAAATGTCGCTATTTACTGCTAGTATCCAGCCTTCAAGCATTTCCATGCTAAAATAATATGTAAATCAGTATCACCCAAAGAAAGCCAAAAAACTAAGAAAAACTCAGTGGGAATCGAATCAAACAAACAAGAAATGGATTCAAAATATTTTGGCAATTTTTCTGTAAGAAGCATGCATTGCACCAAATATAGCTTCTCTTAGCCCGAAATTTTCCAACATAACACAAAGGAGACCTATTCATCAAAAAGCATAATTTAAAAGAAAAAGGAAAACCAAACACAAACATAAAAACGCTAATAAGATTGATTTAAAAATATTAGCCATCAGGCTGTTAATAATTCGTCAAAAAAATAAACTTGCCCCATGCCCAGAAGAGAGAAAAAAATGTCCTCATGTTATTATAATCCCACGCTACCTTTCTTTTAAAATAAATAATCAGCAAATTTTCTTAAAGAAACACTAGAATCACAGCACCATCTATGTTCGAAAAGACAAAACAGAAGGAGGGAAAGCAGGAATTTTAGGGAATGGAACTATTTAGACATATTAATAAAAAATATGCTAATTTAGCTACATCAGTACAAAGAACCAGTAAAAGTTTAGTTATAATAATCTCTCGTTGCGAAGCAACACGATGGCTATTTTGGACGGACCTCGTACTCTTGAGCAGCGGTCACATGACGTGGCCAACACCTGAGATGGTACCCTCTTCTTTAAAATACATCAGCAGAAGGACGTTTGGACACTGCGTATGATTTAGAGTACAAAAGGCCCCATACACGGCGGACCTTCAATGGAATCGGGTATCGAACCTGAAATCCACCCTCCCCGAAGTCCAGATTAGGCCACCGGGACCCTAGAATCGGGAAAAGATCATGTTTTATCTGAAATATTTCAATTAAAGATATTACATACGAAATCTGGTATGTAATAATTTTACTGGTTTGCTTTCATGGCAAAATGCAACAGACGAGATCAAATACACTAAATGTGTGGAGTGTACATCTTCACGCATTTAAATTCATTTTTAAAATTTAGCAAAAAAAACCTTAAAACTAATAGAGGATAAAATATCTTATAAATAAAATATTTCTATAATAAAATGTATTCTTTCATCTTGAGAATTGTGAATACGTGTTCTTCAATGGCTAAAATCTTCGGACTGTTATGTCATTTCCCTTCTTTCTAATTTAGGGTCAGTAAGAGTGTACGAAAACATCCGTTAATGTTAACAACGCAAACTATTAAGCATAAATTTGTTAAGCTCTTCTCACTCAGAACTTCATAATAAATCATCCAAACAGCTGAAACCAGAATACCAAACAGATTTTCTCAAGCAGTCCTACATGGAAGCCGGTTTGTTTCAATGCTGACTATCAGTACATTATTAACCTTCCAACAGTCGCACATATGTACGAGGTACTTAGATAGCGGATCGTATATTACATATTTATATCATATTACTAATATAATAGCCCAGATCCATCTCTCACTGATCCGGTAACGCTCTGACGTCACCAACAATAAAATTCGCGCCATAGCACTGCGAGACTTTGAACAGCATTATTTCATTGCTATGGCAACTAAATTTCAGTAATTTTAATTTTAAAAAAGTAATTGTTCTAATTTCGAAGTTAATAGCTCTAAAATGGTGAAATAAGATTGTTATCGATTGATATAAAATGTATCCCGCTATGATCAACGGTGCCCGAGAAATTTTAAATTACAGTAGAACCCCGATAATCCGTACACGCGCTAATCCGAAACCCTCGGTAATCCGTACGGTCTATGGAGAATGATGCAAGTTAATTCTTACGTACATTTTCAATGTTCCTGTGTACAATGAAAGCTTGGAAAAAACACTGAAAAACGTAAATTTAAAAAATGTCTTACTAACAGTTGGGCATCTGTGTCTACGTTGTTGTGGAAAAATTTGCTTCCCAATTTTGTTGATTCTGAAGTTGAAGAAAAAGTATACTTTCCTTTTCGTTACGCATGCATTTGTAGTCCAATTCCAGTCCTTCATAACATTTACTTTCCCCCTTCCAACTGACCATGGATCTCATTGACGGATTATAGGCGCAGGGAATGGAGTGCTGTTCTGTTCTGCAAAAGTTTTGTACAGAAGGGAAAGTTTGCCACATGCAATTAAGTTCAGAGACGTGCCTGCATACCGAAAATATCGACCAGCGCAAACATCAACTTCAACCCCCACATCCAAACACGTGAATATTTTTAAAAATGAAAGAGTATGTTATACAGGGTTATTCAAAACATCTGCACCGATTACAAATAGCCGTAACTTCCTCGTAACCAAAAATAGGAAGGAATATTTTGAATACATTACAGAAGGAAACTAAAAGTTTTGTTTGTGTACGTAATAATTGCCCTATTTGACTTCTCTTAGACACCCAGGTAGATCAGAATGTTGTCCGATATTGCAAAATATTGTCCGATATTATACAATATCAGCGGAGAATCTAGGATTCGGATCTGGGGGAGGGGGGCTAAGGTCATAAAAACGTTTCGTCGTGATGAATGTCAAACCTCATGGCTAAAGTAAACCGAAACATTTTTTACACAGAACAAGCTTTACACATTTTACTCACCTGACAATAAGAATCGTAAAAAAATACAATATTTTCGATAGTTTAATAAAAATTACAATGAAATAACTAGCCAAAATTGTCTTCGACCGCGTCAAAGCTACAAGTACGAGTAGAATGACTACAAAATTAGAAAAATTTTCGAGCCTCTCAAGCCAGAAAGTAATGTTGAAATGTTTTATTGTTTTTTAAAAAAGAGGGAAATTAAGAAAAAACAGTTATAATGATGTTAAATAAAATCAAGAATTCTGGCTTGACTCTGGGAGGGGGCTGTAGCCCGATAGCCCCCCCCCTGGATTCGCCATTGTACAATATTATATGATATTATACAATTTTGAGAATATTGTTCAATATCCTTCAATATCTTTGTGCTAAAGGGCACACGGCGCATAAAGGAGTTGTCACATAGTCGACCATATGGATGTTGCCCGTGTGAGCCAGGGAAGTCACGTAGAGCAATTATTATGTACGCACAGAAACGCCTTCTTCTATTGCCTTCAAGATTCTTTTTCTCATCGTTGTTTACAAGGGAATTATAGCCATTAGTAATCAGTGCAATTGTTTTGAATAGCCCTGTATTTACCTTTTTCTACTAAAAAATATTCCAGCTTCAGACATTTTTGAGAAACATATTTAAGAATTAAAATTGAAAAAAAAAACCAAAGGAATTTACAATTTCAGAAGATGTGTCCAAATTTCGACACTCAAATTCGAAACATAGCATCATGATAAATGTTTTAGGCAGACTTCATTCATCTTTCTTGTCTCCGTCTGGTTTGCTTGCATAAGCCGTTGCATTTTGCGCGCAACTTTTTTTTTTGAATCAATCAGTTGAGAGAGACAGACATTATAACGACAGAATTAAGAAATATTTAGAGATTAAACCTCAATGTTCAAAAAGCCAGATATTGCAAACCTTTTAATAATTCCTACGAAGAGCTGCTGAACTCTACTCCTGGCTCCCTCTACTGAAGATCCAAATGTGTAAAAACATGTCGAAGTAATGTTCTCTCAATGAAATAACCACTTAAAAAAACCTCCCCGCCCGTACAGAAAAAGGGAAAAAACATGAACTACTGGCAAATTTATATGAATCATAATTTGAAATATATTATATTAGAAACCCCAGTAGTACTGAAAAATGTTCAAGATTCAGTTGCTGTATTTCAAGATAAATCAGCGCCTAATAAATATAAACCAATCAGGTGTAAAATATATTTCTAAGGATTAGTTAAAATTATGTAAGAAATTGCACTACAACTAAATTGGCATTTTTGAAAAGTTTATTTTAAAAATATATTAAGATTCTGTAAATACCATTCTCGTGCAGTAATATTTTCAGATGTTATTGGAGAAAAACACCAAAATAATGTTTAATTTTAAATTAATAGAAATAACAAAAATATCACTCGAAAGTGTAAATTTCTACCTATCAAAGTATGTTTGAGTCCAATTTGCTAACTCGAGATCAAACAGTCTACCCTGTACAGCGCCAAAACACACAAGCGTTTTTATTAAAAATTTAGTAATAGAGATTATGAATTCGAAAATAAACCGTTTGATGCCATCTTACAATAAATGTTTCGTCTATTTAATTCAAAAAATTATAACAAAATTAAATAACCTACTAAATTACTTAAACAACATGTCGCTCATATCCTTAAATGACCGATTTTTAAAAGATAATAATCTGACTCTAATACAGTATATTGAATTATATATTATAATGCATACTTCGAAATGTTCCAATCACTACTATGTACGTCAAATCGGGTATATTACATACACGAGACTATTATACATTAAGTAAAATTTTTAAGAAGTTAAAATTAATTTTTACTAATTTTGGATTATAGCTATTCAAAATTTAGTAAGTCAATAAAATTTAAATTAGTAATTCAAAATTTTGAAAATTATGCAAACGAATTTTACTACAGCATTACTTCTTATTTTGAACAGAAGAATTGAATTTCATGTAAATAACCTGTAATTTGTTTGGCGTTTCAGAAACTGGCTAAATAAAAAATTTAAAAAATTAGATCACTAAAGCAGGTTACTAAAAATCCATAATATGATAATGTGCTTAGAAGAAAATGTATAGCAATAAAATACTGAGGAATACGCAAGAGATAGATCACAGGAAATCAACATTAAACTTTATTAGTTGGTAATGACAAATAATGATTTTTGTCTAGATCAGGGATTCCCAAACAAATGCGCAGTCTCCGTACCAACCAGAATGGAATATAACAACAAGTCCATAAACAATTTTTTTCAATTCTTTTGCAAAGAACTTAAAATATTTATGAAGTTTTATAAATTTATTTCGAGTAGAGTTCTCTAGCGATGCGAAGAAAAAAAACACCATCGCATACACAACGATATATCGTTGTAGGCACTTTTCGCAAGTGTTGTGAAAGACGATAAATCGTCGTTCAGTAATAGAAGGCTTAAGCTTTTTTATAAAGTTTTTACTGTATTGATAAATTTAACATGTTTTAATCATTAACTACGAGATAAAGAAATCATCTGCGGGGTAATATGTATTTAATTCACTTTAATGATGCGTGTCTAATTTACCAACCAAATATATAGAAAACAAAAATCTAAGTCTAAAATCTAATACAATCTCTAATGGAAAATACAGAGAAAAACATTAAAATTTTTTAAAATCTATAAGACAAACCTGGACAAATTTGTACTCTCAAATCAAAAGGTAGTCGATTCCAAGCTTTCGATTAATATATCAAGAAAACAAAACTTCTTTTATATTGTTTCTTAAATTCCTTCACTATCTTTTCAGCATTCACTATTAACACGTTCGTGGACAATTCGGCACATACTGCTCTACTTTCTGGAACAAAGCGTGACATCCCGTCCAAGTTCGCGACAAGCTAAAACGCAAAGCGGAGAACGCCGCACATTTTTGTACACAAAATGCTATTCAAGCAGCTTAGGTGTCCTAACAAATAACATAATAACAATAGTCAAGTGGCCGCGAACGAGTTAAAAATTAGCATCTAGGAGGAACTTTCCTATCACGTATAGTATTTATTTTCTGCTGAAAACCGATCCAAACTGCGAATCTTCACTTGCACCTCCTCGGAAAGAGTTTCTGGCATATTTAAAAGAGGTAAATACAACTTGTCGTTCAGTGAAGAAGATTTGAACCAAAAAGATTATCTCAAATATCAATCACTTAGTCGTGTCTTAAGAATATAAAAATATGACACAAATCCAAGCTGCTAATATATTTGTAGCAGTAAAATAATTTGGAAATTTTAGAATATTGTCAATCAGATTAATAGCTGAAAATTGAAAAAAAAATGTCTAAATCTGTTACACAACTCCAACACCTATTTTTCTCGAACTCGGGAATGTTGTGCTCAAATTCTTCTTCTAGGGAAACGTTCTGCTACTGGCCTCATAAGACTAGCATTTAACTTTTTTATGCGTCAGGTAGTGTCTATTCAGGTGGCTCTTTTGTGAGTATGCTTTTCCACATACCTCACAAGAATGAGGCTTCTCTTTTGTATGAATGAGGTAGTGTCGGTTCAAGTTGCTCTTTTGCGCAAATGTTACCCCGCATACATCACACGCATGAGGTCTCTCCTTCGTGTGAACTCTGTAGTGATCGGTTAAAGTTTTCTTCTGTGAAAATGCTTTAAAGCAAAAATCACAAGA
>BGPR01031843.1:4147-17817 GCA_013235015.1 Araneus ventricosus | reverse complement strand
TAAAGTAGTACCGGGACGTTCTTAAAGCAATGCCTGGACACTCTAAAAGCAGTGCGCTCTTAAAGCACTGCCTGGACACTCTAAAAGCAGTGGGCTCTTAAAGCAGTGCCGGGACACTCTAAAAGTCCGGGACGCTCTAAAGGCAGTGCCGGAACGCTCTAACCTGGGTGGTAAGAATCGCTCTGCTTTAAGGACGTTTACACAATTTTTTTGTTTTTAATTTCGTATTTTCTTATGTATTGAAAGCAGAGCCGAAAAGGCGTTCCGGCTTCACTACGCCCCTGGTGTCAGTACAAGCTTGTAAGATATTTTATGTTAAATTGCAAGGAATTCATTTCCAACAGACAATGGGAATAAATTTAAAGAAATATAAGTAATTGTTGAGATCAGAAACAAGGACAAAGGTAAGCTAACAATTTCGTAAAAGTGGTTTAAAAAATCTTCCTAACAGGATGGATGGGTTAATACCTCCATTTTGAAGAAAAGAATTTATATTTTCACAGTCTCTAATCCACCAGACAATCCTTAAAATTAATTATCCCATTTTCTCCTCTTCAACTAAAGCAATTTGTTTGCCGGGGATGAGTAATTCTTTCACAGGATAAATAAAGGAGTTTTGCTTTGATCGGCTTTATTTGAAGAAGCGTAAATTTTCTCTCCAAATAAATTGGCGATTACCCGGCAATTACTTCTCCTCTTTGAGAGCTCATATCTTCCTTCCGAGCGAGGCGGTTTCCTGTCTGGAAATAAATTCACTTCTTTCTTTCTTTGACCTAAGAGAGGTTGTTCGATTGATTTAATTAGGAAACAGACAAAAAGTAATAACAATAAGATTGTTTTTATACATCTTTATTTAAATCGATTTACTGTTTGCTTTTGTAATTTTGAGTTTTATGGCGCAAGAGTCAGATTTGGCTATCCTGCGCCATGTTTCATGTTTGTAAAAATGGAATATTTTGTTTCATGTTTGTAAAAATGGAATATTTTGTTTCATGTTTGTGAAAAAGGAATTTTCTCATCAATTTTTCACTCACTTCCTGAAATTCTATAGTTTTGAAATTTTGTAAACTTGTGTGATCTCGATGATATTATACTGCTAATAATAGAAATATAAATTAAAAGGTAAAAAATAAAAAGTATAAAAAAGAAACAGAAGATTTAAACAAAAAACGATAACAATACACCTTTTTACGTGCTCTACGCAACAGCATCAAGTGATTGCATCAACAAAAATTACAACAATTAGTATTTAAAACACATAAAATAGAATTTAGAATGTAAAAGAGATTATTCAAAATGGAAGGAATGAATAAGAACTGGAATGACAAACTTTTTCGAAGACCACTCGCCATAGGATGTAATGTATTATATTAGAAATAGCTGCGTACGCGTCATTCTATATAATACAAAGAGTTTTAATTAATTTTTTACTAATTAATTTATAGTTAATATCTTTGTTAAATTTTGTTAATTATAACTATTATACTGCTAAGGTATCCGAACACGTTCGGAGCACTTTTTTAAAAAAAATTGTGAAATAGAAACACCAAAATATGTTTTTAGATTCGAATTTAATAAAGATTAATATTAGAGTATGATTTTTGAGTATAAATTATTATAAATTTGCAAAAATCTTGAATTTCTGCTTCTTTTTAGAGGAAATTCCCAACAACTTCAAACATGCTAGAGGTCAATCTTTTGTAATAATTCAAATAAAACTATTACTAAAAAAACTACATACTATGGACTAGTGCTTGTACTAGAATCTTAACATTCTTCGGATAAATAAAAATTTTAGAGCTAATCGAACAATCATTATTCAACAAATTTTTTATGTCATTTTTCGAATAAAATACCATAATTAAAAATATTGTTACAATATACATTATTCTAGTACATTCACTAAAGACACATTTGAAGAAAGTGTTCACAAAATTTCAGAAAAATCGAAGGATAATATCTTGATTTATCATGTTTAAAGTGTAAAAATTATGCATAAAATCTATTTTTGAAAAAAAATCAAATTTTAGTTTTGCCACGCGCTTAAATTAAGTATCTAAACTTTAAAAAAAAATTCCTAAAAATATACTAACATCATATTAACTTGAAAAAATGCAGTTTAAAAGAATTTTTGACAGGTTTCTGTTCCTTTAAATGACAACTTCCAGTTAATTAAACGCCCATTTCCGGTTTTCGGTTTGTTATAAAACAATTAATATCTCATCTTCTAATTAACGAGTCGACAAAATTAAATATGTTTTAGAAAGGTAAATGAATAAACTATCCAAAACATCCAAGATTAAAAAATGGGAATTTTGGCCGAAAATCGACTTTTCAACGTGTTCGGATACAATAATATTTTCAAAACTTAAGTGTCAGTTAATCGATTGATCCAGTTAAATTTTTTTCAACACAAATGCGCAACGTGGGAGTATATTTCAGATAAATTCATAATAATAAATTAAAAATTGAATACTATGTAAAAAGTAGAAAATAATTCAACTAAAAAATTCTATTTTTTTAGTACTCTAATAGAAATGTGTTTCAAAAAACCGTTTTTAAAGGTTTTCCGTTTATGTTTGCAAACATTCCCAGATTTATTTTTACCAAGGCAGTTTTTTTCCCTCGATGGCTATTTTCCGTTAAGGTAGTATTAGCTCAATGCTTCTTACTTCTTTTCAATATTAACAATTCAGTTGCTACAATACAAAATTGTTCATGTAAAAGCCATTCTTTGAATGTATGTTCATAAGCGATTAATGAGACAGAGAAGACAACTTCTCCAAACACCTACGCATAGAGTCATTGAGATCCCTGATGTATGGAGTAGGGATGGTGGTTATTGCAAAAAAATATGAAAAACGGTTTTCAGTTCAACCAGTTTTTTTCACCTAGAAAACCGATTTTCGGGATTTTTTTAAAAGCAACGTTTGTGGACAGAATTTTTTATTAATAGTAATATGCAATAAGTAAGTATTAATACAATAATTAATTAATGCAATAAGTAATGATTATAAGTAATTAATACATTAAGTAGTAATAATAAATGAGTAATTAATAGAATAAGTAAGTATTGTAGACAAAATTTTAAGAATTGTATTAATTATTTCAAACAAATAAAAAAAAGAAATTAGAGAGTACAGACGTAAATAATCATATTTTGTGTTGTTTACGTCTATATGTATAATAATAAAAAAATCATGTCTAATTTTTATAGTCCTCGCTCCTATTAATAATATTTATTAAAATATTTTTGGCACACTGAAATTTTAAACAAAATTTTCCATTCTTCTGCGACCAAAACTAATCGAGTTATGAATGCCTGACTAGGACTATTTTAGACCGTCTCAATGTCCGCCTCGAGGAAGCGGAAGCCGTTCATTTTTCTAAGATGACGAAATTCAAAACTTCATAACTCGACCCTAAAATCGAGCCTATCTTTTGATAGCTGAATTTGCAGATTTTTCCCACCGGTTTTTGGATTTTTAAAAAATAACCGGTTTAAACTGGGGAAAAAATAACCGAAAACCGGTTAACTGAAACAAAAAAAAAACGGTTTTCGGTTTAAACCGGTAAGTTTTTCCCATCTCTAGTACGGAGTAGGAAAAGCAAGTGAAAAAAGTACTAGAAAATAATTCGTGAGAATAAAAAATACGGATATAATGTAAAAATAAAGCACGAAAAAAATGCGTACCCATACCATAAAAGAAAATTTAAAAAAACACCACTAAAAGAATGCATACACAAAACACAAAAGAAAAGCAACTAAAAAACATTTGCGCAAAACATTAAGAGAATATTAGAAACGACTCAAAAGAATATGTAATATAATAAAAGGTAAAAAAATAATAATAACGAGAAAAAATGAGGAATTTATTGGCTTTCTAATCAACTTTAAAGCTGACTGTAATCATAATAATATTGTGACTACATGACTACGACCATAATAATGCTAAGACTGTGAATAATATTAAGCATTTCGGCCCATGGGGGGGGGATCTGCCATCTTCTTGAACCATTCTAGAAGAAATTCCGGCTCTGTCTTCATGTACAAAGAGGATGTAATAATGCACTCGGTGTTTTATAACAAAAATTAATTAATACAAATATAGAATTTTGTTAGATATCGGAAGTATTTGAATTGTAATCTGTTATTTACCCAGGAACTTTTCTGATAAAGCCGATCAATGGAGTCGTAAAAATAAATAATTTTATTTTTAAAATCGTCATGCGGAAGTTTTTTCACATGACAATGAACAAAAAGATCTACTACAAGAACTGAAAGTAAGTAATTTAACTTGCACTCTGAAACTTAGCTTCAGTGCATCTGCAACAGTAATGCATAAGTCAACCAGCGGTTTCTCCTAAACTTTCTCGTACACTCCTAACACATGTAGAGAAAAAAATAAGCTAAAAAGCAGTAAAACGAAAAAGAACCCCTAACGCAGTGGAGAAAAAATAAGCGAAACGTCATACCACGATTTCCGAAGGTCGTCCAAAGCGGAAGTGGAATTAAAAACAGGTGTAATTATCAATAGGGCTGGGTGTAACATAAAGAAAACGAAATTTGCAATTTGATCGTCTTTTTTTAACCGATTAACACAAAAATTGGATACTAATTTACCATTAAGATAAGAAGGCCACACACCAAATTTCATTTATCAAAGTAATTTTTAAAGAAGTTATTTCGTTCAAAAGTATACGATTATACAGACCGACAGAGAGTCAAACCTTGGAAATGCGTTGACATTTTAATTCAGCTGAGAACCTGAAGAGCAGTAGAATGTTTATGGATTCCACGTAATATTTTTATCGAATTATAGCGTCGGTGAATGACTTTAGGTTAGTTTATAAGTTTAAAAATTAGATAATTCGACTCACGTACGGTGTACGGGCTAACCAGTTAAGGAGGTAAGATCAGCGGATTAAGTACCGATCCAAAATTTGACATTATCTTTCCCGCAATTAAGCCAAACCAGCCAAAAGGATCAAATGAGATCAACCGATCCATTGAAACTGAAAGATACTGGAAAACTCCTGCAATGGTATTCTATTCTATCAGCAATCGTTTCTCACTTCCAAATATCTAGAATAACTTTTGACTGTCCCATTCTCATCCTTCATTGGTAGCAAGCCACTGCTGCCAATGGAGCCGCCAAGATAAGACGAGATTAAGCGCAGCGCCAATAGAAATTAAAGATTAAGCATCGCATTCAATCGCCAAGTAAAAGCAAATTGCTATAATGTTATTGCCATGCCAATAAACGCCCACGTGTGCCAGTTCCCAGTCTCCCGTCTGCAGGAGTGTTTGCACAAGGAAGGAATCCCTTCCGCTCAGCTGCTACTTGATGAATTAATTCATTCCGACGGTCTGCGGCTGACGGCTGAATCGATACGTGGGATGGGTGCTTTTATTACGTGCGGATGACCGGGTTTAATAAATATTAGCCACTTTCCGACTGGTCCGTCGTTGTCCCTAACGCCATCCGCATTGCCAGTAATTTACGCCAAAAGTTTACTGAAAGAATTGTATAAGAGTTCTTGGTTCTTTTTTAAAAATCGCATAGATTTTAGTTGCGCTGGATGAGTTAAAAAAGTTACCAGATTGCTATCAGAGACAGGAGTTTATAAATGATGTGGGAGGGGGGAGGGAGAAAGAATCAAGAATCAGGGCTGTTCCAACTAATCAGTGACGTCTGGTGGCTTTATCGAGTTAGCGTTGGTTGAGTTAAAATAAAGTTACTAGATTGTTTGAGGCAGGATTTTCTTTATAAGGGGGTGGGAGAGGAGAAAAAAATAATAATTCGGGACATTTCCGTCTAATCAGTGACGTCTGGAGACTTAATCGAGTTTGCGTTGGTTGATCTAAAGTAAAGTTACCATATTATCTGAGGCAGACTTTTATTGAAATTGGGGGAGAGGGGAAGAGACAAAGAATGAAAAGTTGAGACTTTTTATTAATAAATAAAACAATGAGGCATTCGAGGAAATATAATTCAAATTAAATTAAATGGATAAATTTGGGGCATTTTTAAAGCGGCACTGAATCATAAATTGGGATCGTCCAGACTAATTTGGGACGTAGTGGTCATTAGTTAAAAAAGTGTTGATATGCTTTAACCTTTTCGCGTTCATTGGTTTCGCAGTGAAACCACCCATTGAGCATTTTATAACTGCGCATGTGCGAAACCTAACGTAATTTTTCTTTCATAACTGAAGAGCCAGATATTTAGGCCAACTTATATAAAAATTCCAGTTCAATACCTTTAGTATTCACAAAGGTATCGGCATTGCAAGAACTAAATTACTTTTGATCTCTAAGAGAAACAAAATGATGAGGATTCTTACACGAATTGATATTTTTTAAAATTGAATCTCCGAAAGTAATATTGAATTTCATGAAGGTTGAATATCCTGAATACTCACGTATACTTATAAATTAAATACATAATTTAAATTGCATTTCGATTATAACTTATTCGGAGGAGAAGTAGCCCGTTACCATTCGTTGGTTTCAATGTGAAACCACAAATTTCTTGAAAATAAAAAATACTACATTTTTCTTTCTCTTACATATTTATGGCCTGCCACATGTCTAATATTCATTCTTGAAATGAGTATAGTAATTTTCCAAACGAAACATTTAGTGAACTTAAAAGGGTTAATGCGATAATTTTCATGCTTTATGATAATTTTTAGGATTGTTGGACACATTAGAAACAGTAGCATTCAACCTGCAATACCCTCTCAAACTTGTTTCTTATGGTGATTGCATTACATTTATTGGATTAAAGTCGTGGAATTTCATCTGCAATGTTGGTGACGGAATGATCTCCTACGCCACAGCTTCAGAAACGTTTTTCTCAAACTCTCTGAACTTTAAGACGTGAACAATCATCAAATCCTCGAAATCTAGTTTTCTGACGCTTGCAATGCCTTCCCTATACTTCTTTCTTTATGCTTCGTCTACAGAAAAGTAAATATGGGAAAAACACTTTAAAACTATCATAAAATTGTCCTCCTTTTTACATTACAATGTTAAAAAGACTTTCTACAAGAATTAAAAATAAGAAATTTAACAAGCGCTTTCAAACTTAGCTTCTGATTTGATTCGATGCATCTGCAACAGTTATGCATAAGTTGAAAATCTGCTGACGTATACTTATACTCCAAAGAACTCGAACGAAAGAAAACGACTTTAGTTTATTAAAACTACCCACTCTATAAGGAAACCCTCATCCTATTCATGGGCATTATTCCCCAATATTCTAGAACAACCATCTCAGGAAAAGTATTCACCTCTTCGAAGCGAATAAGAGGGTTTATGACTCTTACATTTAAACCACCCTCTTTTTTACGAGCTTCTCTGAATTAAAAAAACAAAGCATCCCAAGAGTTACGTCCTATGCCCTTTTTACTAAATTAATGCTTATCTTATTTTAGACGAGGAGGTTGTTTACCGGTCGTCATAAAAATTTCCGGAGATCCTTCCAATAAATTTCCAGTCGGGTAATTGAATTCTCCTGGACGCTCGTTTATATTTAACGTTGAAATTGCTGCCTCGATCAGAAATTCGGATGGATAAATTTCGGCGGTTCTCGAAAAGGATGGATTTGGCTCTCCTGTTTGTGAAATGAAACGGGTAAGTTGTCCAAGGAGAATTATTCAACGGAATTTACTTAGTGTGCAAGAATAAATCTCCTCTCAAACATTTTAAGCACCAATGGAAATGCAGTTGATAGAATTATCGATTGGATGTCAGGG
Organism: Araneus ventricosus; assembly: GCA_013235015.1. Taxonomy (NCBI): domain Eukaryota; kingdom Metazoa; phylum Arthropoda; class Arachnida; order Araneae; family Araneidae; genus Araneus; species Araneus ventricosus. Next base: position 10,053 of record BGPR01031843.1, on the reverse strand, counting down.
AAGAGATTATTTTGGTAAAATATAGTTTATTCGTCATTTTTAGTATAACAATTAGTTCTGTAAACTGTAGACCCAGATTAAAAAAAATGACTTGAGGCTGTCTTTTTTAAACAGCCGCTGATGTTAAAGGCGTGGGACTACTTTACTCGCGTGACTCTTTTCCGATTTCCATTTTTTTTTTGTGATTTCTGTTGTTAGCCTTTAACTCTAAAATAAGACAATAGTTACGTTTTTCACATATGTAGTTACCGAGATATAGAGAATCGCGTCACCAATTCATGCGTATTTTTGCCCAACTTTGCGACTCAGTAGTTGCTGAACTACAGTTTCGATTTTCAATTCTTTTTGTAACTTCTGTTGTTACCCTTTATCTCTAAAATAAGACATTAGTCATGTTTTTAACATATGTAGTTACCGAGATATAGAGGATCGCGTCACCAATTCGTGCGCATTTTTGCCCAACTTTGCGACTCAGTAGTCGCTGAACTACAATTTCGATTTTCAATGTTTTTGTAACTTCTGTGGTTATTCTTTATCTCTAAAATAAGACATTAGTTATGTTTTTAACATCTGTAGTTGCCACGACATAGGGGATCTCCTATACAACGTTTTTGTGGCGTTTTGGTGTATGAATCAAATTCCTGATTCCTGATGGGAGGAACGTAATCCTACGTTAGAACTTTTTTAAAGTCTAAGATCTGCTTTTCTTTGTGTAGTTAGGTGTGTGGCTTGCTTCAAATAAGAGAGCAAGATTTGTCTTTATCTTCCTTATTTTTCCAATCACAAAACACATACACAATGGACGATTACAACATATAACGCATATTAATAAGCCTGGAATATATCCATATTTAGTAATTAGCAGCTAACAAGGAGCGTGCTGTGCCTAATTTCACTCTGTAGCAAACAGTCGAGCCGAAGTACAGCTACTGAATGTACTCTCGGACTGCATATAATTAACAAGTACATGCAGCGCCATCTATGGGCTACATTCATGCACATATTTAGTAAAGATTATCGATAACAGATATACATGAGCATCTGCTCTTCATAGCAGTCTTAGGTTTATTCTTTTTCCCTAATGCGAATGATTTACACAAGCCTCGGCTTTTACCATTATTCGGAAAATTACAGTTAACTGTCAATTTTCATCAACATCGATAAAGTTACAATAAAATATCTTTTATAAATGTTAACAAAATTACAATTAAATGTCTCGCCATTACCAAAATGACTCAAATGATTTAATGATGCCAAACTCGCCAAATATTGCAATCATTAAAACGGCCACCATCTTGAAACGGAATAAAAAGATAAAAATCTTTACACCTACTTCGTTTTTTATGATTTCAAAGAACATTGATACCAGATTCGAAGAAAATCGAACTATACATTTCGTCGTGACTAACAAACAAATTTACAGGCAAGCAAACTATAATTGCCGAAAGGTCTAAACAGGACATGACTTTGCAGGATCATCAACGTTTTCAGAAAGATTAGCCTATGATTTAAATCAATACGTGATATTGATAAGAGATTTTTTTTCCTATTTTAACAGCTTGGTTAATAATATGCTTCGAAATTATATGATGGATACAGAGTACGGATCTTGTCATTACAAACCGTGATTCACGTGATAACAATAATAGACATTTAGATAATTATTACTTTCTCGTATGCAAAATATAGAAGAAGAAATATGGTGATCGTCAACAACTTCTATCTCGAACTTTGCTGCATCTCCACGTTTTAGACCTCCCTGAGTGAAAAAACATAACTTTCGGATTTATAACTTCCGTCTGAGAACACGATAACTCAACCAGCGGGAGTGGTCTCCCCTAAACTTTCTCGTATACTTCCTCAAAAAGGTGCTGTTTCCCCTCCCCGCGCGTGGATAAAAAAATTGGATCCTACTGTAACCCAGAATCCAATGACTATCAGAAGGTTTTTCATTGTAGGTTATAATGATTGTAAAATATTTAGGTAAAGAATCAAATTCAAAGAGATGCGTACCGATTAAAACGCCTCTGTCACACACTGCTTCCACTCTTGCCGGCTCAAGGACAAAGTGACGTAATTCGCTCAAAAGCTTCCGCTTGCATAGAGATTGCTACCAGTACGCATGCGTATGGAGAATCGGATAGAAAAATTAATTATGCAATTTGAACGCCTTTTTTTAACCGATTGACACAAAAATTGGACACAAATCTACAATTAAGGTATGAAGGCCACATACCAAATTTCATAAATATCTAAGTCATTATCTTAAAGAGTTATTGTGTTCACAAGTTTCCGATTATACAGGCCTACAGACAGTCAACCCTTTGACGGATTTGGCCCAAACTTTTATACGGACCTACATTCCTGAAGATAAAACTGTGAACCAAATTTTATCCATCTAGCTATTGAAGTTTTTGAGTTATAGTGTCCACATGAACGTGGACAGACAGACAGACTTCCCGTAGACGGATTTTGTCCAAAATTTGATAGAAACCTACAAATTATGTGTAAAGATCACATAACAAATTTCATCCCCGTAGCTCTAATAGTTTTCGAGTTATAGTGTTCATAGACAGACATAATTCCAAAACGTGGAGGGGAGGTCCAAAACGTGGAGGTTCGTCAAAATCTCGAGTTCGAATTTTTTGACGATTACAATACTTTCTCTTTGTATACTTCGTACACGAGAAAGTAAAAAATGCCACAAGTCAAATGGGAGATATTTGGCGCTTTGTATTTGATGAGTGAAAGCAGAGATCGCAATGGATCTAGTGGATGTGTGAAGCAAAAGTAAAAATGCTTGAAGCTTGTAATGAAGATTGATTTATTATGAAACAGCTCGCTTCAAGTCATATTAAACTAAAAACATTTACCAACAACCACAGCTCTCAGAGCCGTACAACAGACTCGGACCAAGAACATTCTCAAATCAAGCAGTCGCTCAATTCACTATAAATAACATGAGAACATATTTACGTATCCTTACTAGAATTAAACACAAACTACGATTTATTAAAATAACTCTTCGTATTAAAGCAACAAGAAGTTGATCCGACACCTCGTTGTCACAGGGAGTAGGAGATTCCTATCAGTATTTACACTAAAATTTTAGATATCTACAAAAGTATGGATGAAATCCGTCTAGGTAGGAATTCTTGTTTGTCCGTCCATGTGCATGTGCATGTGAATACGATAACTCAACCAGCGGGAGTGGCCTCCCCTAAACTTTCTCGTATACTTTTCAAATATTTGTCATTTCCCTTCCCCCTGCGTTGATAAAAAGTTCGAACCAACTGTAACGCAGAATGCAATGACTATCAGAAGGTTTTCCATTGTTGATTATAGTGATAATAAAATATTGAGGTGAAGAATCATATTCAAAAAGATACGTATGTATTAAAACTTCGCAATAGTTATTTTTTTTATCAAACTCTAGCAATGCGAGTTCTGTTTGCGGAGAAGAAAACAGAATAGCTTGCGCATGCGCAGAGATTGCTTTCAATACGCAAGTAAAACGAGACGCCCTAAATGTTTGCTTCCTTACAAAATCTCGCCGCAGAATTGGTTTTTGGCAAACTGCCAAGTTTCGGAGTATCCCTTCTTTGCACAGGCATTTAAGCATGCTCATGGAATTGAACAAGTATGCTATTATACAGACCGACAGACAGTCAGCCCTTTGACGGATTTGGCCCAAAATTTTATACGGACCTACATTCATGACGATAAAACTGTGTACCAAATTTTATCCATCTGGCTTTTCAAGTTTTTGAGTTATAGCGTTCGCATGACCTCGAACATACAGACAGACAGACTTCCCGTTGACGGATTTTGTCCAAAAGTTGATATAAACCTACAAATTATGTTTAAAGACCACATACCAAATTTCATCCCCGTAGCGCTACTAGTTTTCGAGTTATCGTGTTCAGAGACAGACAGACATAATTCCAAAATTGTGTTTTTCGGACTCAGGGAGGTCTAAAACGTGGAGATTCGTCAAAATCTCGAGTTCGAATTTTTTGACGATTACAATACTTTCTCTTTGTATACTTCGTATACGAGAAAGTAAAAACGCAACCAGTTATATAGGTGAAACTTGGCTTATAATGTTATTGCATTTTTGGTATATATCAGATTTTGGACTGAATGAGTCGACGAATAGATTGTCTTCCGAGATGTCTATTCCTTGCGTAAGTGAATGCCATTACTCAAAAACGCAACAAGCTAGATAGATGAAATTTATTATATGATTTTTACGAGGAATGATCAAAAAGTACAGGTCGAAACAGGCGTCCTATCCTCGAGGCCAAAGCACGCAGAATGAAGACGCTTGGCAAATATTGGCCTTGAATTCCCCCACTCATGCACCAAAAGTTACAAGGTTGTAGCTCCCAACACTTCCGTACAGTAGAGCCTTGAAAATTGTGATTGCTGTGCTGTCATCGCTTTTTTATGGCAGAGAAAATTGATCACAGAACTGCATCAAATTTTGCCAAACGCTTGACGATACGTGTGGTGAGACTTATGCAAGTTGAAGAAATGTTGTGGCGCTCCCTGAACTTTATTGAGATAAACTGACTATGGTTTATACCTTGTAGTTTTAAAACCATAAGTTAATCTAAGCATCAGAATACAGTTGAGGATTTAAGGGAGTGAGAATTTAATAGGGGCTAATTAAATATGCTCCAGAAAGGTTTTATTTCGAGGTCTTGTGCAGGACCTCTCGTTTTCATACGAAGGGGCATCTACCATTTTTATCCCTTTAAGACCGAACCCGTACGATCGTGCGGGTTAGGCTTTAGTTTATATTTCTGTTCCCGGTTAGTTATATGCAATAAATGCCAGAAGAAATGATTTTTCTTGTTTCTAGAATTACTATAGATCTATATAGATCTTTTCTTGTTTCTAGAATACTATAGATCTATTTTTCTCATTGGATGGCAGATATCGTCCATATTTGAATTGTAGTCGGCATTTAAACAATTCGTTAAAAAATACGTCCGGTCTTAAAGGGTTAAAACTGCTTAATTTGAAAAGACGTGGACATATTTAAATCACTATTACGAAAAGTTGACATAAACTGCCAATAACTTTAAATGAAGAGGAACTTGTATATTTTTATTTCAGAACGTTCTTAATGATGCATCAAATCGCAATACAGTACTTTTTTTCTTTTGACAATAACGATAAAAGCGACACTTGAGACTTTTTTCTCGAGTGGGGGCAGAACTTTTATAATGCAAGGGACAGATTTATCCTTGCTACGGAAGTCGAAAAGAATTAACAAAAGTGAATTATTCAAAGAACTTCAACACTTAAGAAAATCTTCAGGGGTTACGAACGGAAATGGGAATGACTAGGTCTCTTAGAAGAATGCAAATCCCCAGCAATTACAAGTAAAAGAGGCAACGGCCTTTCATTAACAACGATTAGATGTTAGGCTAATTATACTTTAAGAGGCTGAATAACATAAAATTTTAATTGTAATCTGTTTATTACATTTCTGCGGTTTTATAATTATGTCTGTTTTTGTAATTAGTTACGGTGAATCTGAATAATTAGAATTCTTAACTATTACGAAGCCGATATAAAATGCTAATTAGAAAGTAAAATTTAATGACTTGGACTTAGAAGGGAAGTAATTAATTGATTTTTAAAAGTAAACTAACGATAAATAATTTACTATTTTACAGTTTATACGGATAATGTAAGAAAGACCAGACATAATTTTATATGATAGTTAGATGAACACAATTTCAATAAAATTATTCAACACAGATTATTCTTCTAAAATTTAAAAAAAGCTAAACGAATTTTTGTTTATAAAATATTTTGCTTTATTTATTTAGTCGCCTTATTCCTCATGCAAAATGCGCTGTTGATTCCAATATTAAATTTGTGAGACTTAA